>BMAU01020332.1:1042500-1204848 GCA_019973935.1 Trichonephila clavipes | reverse complement strand
TGATTAGAGCTTTTAGAAAAGAGGAGAAGAACTGTAGCAAACAGAATAAAAGCAATATATCAAAATTGAAAAATTGAGGATTTGTTCATAAAATATTTTACAGAGCGGGCCCCGTTTATGTAATGTTTTGTAAATTTTAACCAGTTTTTCCCAATTTTCATACTAATAAAAAATTTCTTTTTTTAATTCTAGGATTTTTTTCTTAAAATATACCAAATAAATCTAAAAATCACAAAAAAATCTCCATATCTCCATTTTTTCAAAAAAAAGTTGTCGCAAGTAGTCGGATACCTTAAAAAGAGATACATCAGGGGCAAGCAACATTTTTGAGTGTTGATGTGCATATTACGTATTTTGCATTTCATTCACAAAGTTCCAGGTTTACTAAGAAATGGGAATGGCTTGAAATTCAAGAGTTGCATCCTCAATAAAAAAGTCGTTTTAGGGTATATGTGAATATCGCCCGGAGCCTCTTTTGTAAAAACAAACAACATTTAGAAAAAAAAATATACCCGCTCTTTAACTACCGTTTATATGTAAATGAAACTGAGGCCTTCTATCTTTAATATTTGTAATAAATCCTTTAAGTTTCAGAAAATTTGGTAAACGTTGGAGATTTTGAAGATCGATTTTGGAAGACATTTAAAAATTTCTACCGGAAAACCATTGACCCAATTGCGGTATAAATTTAGACTCAAAATAATCTATTATGTGCGTATCTAGGGCCTGTAGGGTAAAATCCCTTGATTGCACAATGTAAATAAAGGCACCCACAACTAGTCTGAGAAAGCTTTCAAAACAAGAAATATGTCATGTTTATACAACACCGTTGTAGCTACAAATACCGAGCCATCATATTTAAAAATTATTTTTATTATGATCTATTCTTTTACTTCAGGCCCTAGACAACATTGTGAGAAAAAATGGTACCAAGTTGCAAAGTTGTTTAAAGGTAATATTTTGATTTATCATTTTTGAAATTTTCAAAATATACGAAAAAAGTGATTTTGAGAAAAATTGCATTTTTAGTACAATTTATCAAATATTTTTTTATTTACATAATTACTTACTTAAAATTCACCAGTTTTAGAGCTTACACCTTCTTTCAGCTCATATTTAATCATTTTTTTTTCTTTTAGCTAATCTATTTTTTCTGGCAACTGTTGACATAGTCAGAGAATGTCGTTTAGAATCTGTTTTCGAATTTCATCAAGTTCTGAAAAACCTTTCAATGTTAATACACCAACAGTCACTCCGAAATGTTTCAAGGTATCTATCAATCCCTGAAATTCATATTGAACTGAATTACAGCCATGTATCCTCCTAATCGCAGTATTGTTAATGAAACAAATACATCATTTGGAATAAATTTCCAAAGGATTCCATTGAAACATTCATTAGAGTTTTGTGTTTTTCCGGGTAATTATTTTGAAAATAAGTTTTGATCACATAACTTCATATATGTTGGTTTGATTATGTTGATCAGATTTGGGAGAAGTCATTTAGATTTATCGATGTAGATCTTATCCTTTGATGCGGGTTGTTGATATTTACACCAACTATCCGGTCCAACAGGGCATTGGCCATGCATTTTCTGTTTTGCATTAGAGCAACAATGGAAAAATGCTGCAATAACTGCACTTTGCATGCCTTGTAAATTATTTACAATGTCTCGGATAGCAATGCCATAGTATATATATAATCCTGTAACTTATCGATAAAGGCATCCGTCAGTTTTCCTCGACCTCCTAGATGTTTTCGTTTGGATTTCAGTTTCCTCAGTTTTGTTCCGACACGCTTTTGTATGTGTCCAATATACTCGTATTTTGCTACAGTATTCTTACCATAAATATCTTTTACAGAGGCATACCTCTTAGAGTCTCCATTGCCAAAAGATTTTACATACTGTAATTTTCTCATTTCAACAGGTCGTTCGAAAATACGATAAACACTCAGGGGTTCTATAGCACCAGATGACTCTATATGCTTAGCACAATTATGAGTGGTATTTAACTCTTTGTTTTTGGAAGTACAAAGTCTGCACACTTTTGACATGAATTCAACGTCTAACACCTTTCCAGAATCTATAGGGATAACAGACACACCTCCATTCAAGGAGGAATATCCTCTTCGTTTCCATGTGCCATCCACGGACACACCGCAGTGAGAAAATTCAGTATCAGTATTGCTACTTCTAATTTCCAATGCAGCTTCCTTCATTGTATTGGATGCTACGTTGCTAGCAGAAAATTCAAGATTTTTTTCCAGGAAACCAGATGCTCTTTTAGATGGTACATCTATATTTATAGCAGAACAAAGTTTTTTGGCCGCAGAATGTCCTTTACCAATGATTCTTATGCCAACAACAAATGCAAGATTGATAGTGTGCATTTTGTTTACTTTCTCAGAAGTGCAGAATCAGAAGGAATAGTCACAGATTTCACATTTCAAAGTCATATTTAAAGCTAACCCAAACACAGAGTCTTGCACAACACAATCACAAGGTGCTTCTCAAACTTGTGACTTAATTTTCAATCATTATTTTCATCGCCCCCTTCCAATACTTAAACAATATTATGAATGCCATAATGATGCTCTTTGACAATAAAGCAACAATACAACCTTAACCATATGCAGTTCAAATTATCGAGATAAGAATTAAATTTTGTATATTTTACTTTTAAGTAATAGATATTTTAAGTAAATTACTTTAAGCATTACGTTACTTATTCTGTCTACATTTATAGGTGTATAATATCAGAGTAAATTCGTATTTGGTTTTTTATAACGTCTGAGTGTATTTTGGTTTGTTTCCTTTCAGTAAATTAATAACTTTTTACATAATCTTTTATTTTTGATTTTTCGATAAGTTCGCGCCTCCCACGAAGGGGTTATCTCGCCCCCCCTAAGGGGGAGTGCCCCACAATTTGAGAATCGCTGGCTTACATAAAGATATCTTAAGATGTCTAACTACCCTAAAATCATGATTTTTTTTCAAAAATTGACAAAAGAGTTTTATTTTATTGGTCATCTTATTACCTTAATAAAAATACCAAGCATTTTATTTTCTATTCACTAGAACAAAAACTACAAGTGTTTTAGTATAAAAGCAGATGCAATAACTTTACACAAGATGTCAAACATTAAAATGCGTTTTACTCGAAATGTAATTTTTTTTCGAAAAGCTCAAACAGAGACAACAATTGCGCAAAGAGTTTCAGAAATAATTCGCACAAACTTTTTGTGTATGTTTTGTGTGACAGTTAAAGTGGTGTTTCGACCTTCAGATTTATTAATCACTATTTTATTTCAAAATTTAGAGCTCTTTATGTGAATGTAATCACTGTTTTTTTAAAGCAATTTCATAAAATCACTAACATAAACTGTGTGCGGTAGTTTTTGTAGAAATTAAAATATATCTTATCCTGAAAGTCATTTCAAACATGAATAACAAAGTAACGCATCAAAATTGAAAAATTAACAATTTGTTTATAAAATGTTTGTACAGAGCAGGCCCCGTTTATGTAATTATTTGTACATTTTCACCATTTTTTCCGATTTTAATAATATTTTTTTTTTCTTTTTTTTCAATTTTAGGATTTTTTCTAAAATACACTAAATAAATCTAAAAATCCCAATTCCATTTTTTTTAAAAAAAAAAAGTTGTCGCAAGTACTCGGATACCTTAAGAATATTACACATCAAACTGAAAAGGAAAAAATGTATATATTATTTGCTTTCCAGTTAGAGTCACTTTAATACTAACATTAGCCGCATTTGAAAAGTTTATTGTGCTTTCTTCAAAAACATAATTCAAATTAACTTTTAGTTTATATGTTCCTATGTACATAACATTTCCAGCAGCATTCCGTAAGAGGAAATTAAGAACTCAGCCGCAAATATCAACAAGGAACTCTGCGCTGCGGAAAAAGTATAATAAACAAGATTCGAAACAAACGCATTATGTCCTCGAGAACACCAAGTCGTATCTGGTGAAAAAATATTTACTTAAACCTTCACATACACCATCTCGGTTTTCATGCCTTATTCTTGAAATAGCAAAATTAATTAAAAGTGAAAAATAAAAAAAGAATACTTGGTTGTCACCAAATATCTCTTAGGCATTAATTACAAACAGTTAGCTAATTTTCACTTTATTAATTTTATATACAAACAAATATTTGCACATTTCCCATAAGCCTAACGAGGCTTAGGAAACATTCCATAAATTTGGCAGTAAATTGCGACATTTCTTTTTCCTTTAGCAAACGAAAATGTCATTACATCGTGTTGATAAGAAAAAAGATGGCTGAGGTAGTTAAAAAATTATTGTAATGTTAATGAAAGTTATGTAATATTTACACTTCAAAAAATAGTGTATTTATCTTTGAGGCTTATTGCTTTAGAAATTTATTAAGTTAACTTAATTATTTGTCTTAGGTGCTCATTAACTTAATAGTATACATCTGTTATAACTTTTTACTGAGTTACACACACATAATGTATTACATGGATCTTAAAATCAAAAATTACACTGATCCCCCTTCTTGTCCTGGACTTTTTGAAAGTAAACGGTTTAATGGGTCTTGTCTGACTTCGCCAGACGCCGGATGATTAGCAACAACAACAACTGTGTTACAATAGTTAATTGTGTTAAAATATTCAGCAGGTTATGTGCATTTATTCATTAGTAAATAGCAGTAGTTTTTCAAACAAATAGTGGATATAAAGTAGAATGTAGTTTATCCGAACGTTTATTATCCGAAGAGTAAAATATCCGAACCAGTTTTTTTTTGTCAACTACATGTACAGTATATGAATACGTTTTCGAACAGTGCAATGCTCAACAGTTGTTTCGCGTGAGGCCAAAAGTGACGGGAAAACCCAATGTCAGGGATATTTGGAGAATTTCAGTTGTGTGATTTGGTTAACCACTGCGAGGAAGATTAGATCAGTTTGTTTCTAAGCGAGGGGGTGTATACGTGCTCTTTTGCTGAGTTGTGAACTGCTATGGCTTCGAATTCAAAACGGAAGCTCAACGTCTTGAACATAGAAGCAAAACTTGAAACATTGAACCGTAACGAAAATAATAAGGGTCCATCAAATGCTAACCTGTTTTCTGCGTCAAAGGCAACTATGGAATGGTACGAACAACAATCAGAGTGATGTCCTACTCAACTACTGCTGTTAAAATAATCAGAAACCTTGCAGCGGAAAATGAGTATTTCCACAATAAAAATAAAATTACGACATTTTACTTTTTCTTCAAGCACGCTTCTCGCATGTGATGATTTTCAATATTCGTATAGTGTCATGTTTCATATACTGCATGGATCGCATTTGGTTTTAAGTTATCCAAACAATCAAGTATTCGAACGTGTCCGGTTCCAAATTATTCGGATAAACGACGTTCTACTGTACTTGATAAACATCATTAATGTTGTGTCATACTTTCTCATAACTCCAAAAGCAATTTTTTAATATGAAAAAGAAAATGAAGACGCCACATTTAATGATTTTTCGATTAGTGCATTGAAAATTGAAAAGAAGACCATGAAATAAATATACTTTATTTTACTGAATTTAATTGATTATGTGTACACTTTAATTCTCTTCTTAGTATAAAAATAAATTCAAAATTTAATATTAAATAAATTCATTTAATTGAGGCATCTTCCCCCATTTATGCCACCAGTCATGGAGTAAGATGCAACAACACCGCAGTAAATAAAAAAAATAAGGCAAACATTACAAAATTAAATATGAAGTTACAATAACTATAGGTAAACAAAAAAATTAAATTTGATCATAATAAGCTTGCTAAAAATAATAATAGTACACAGAGAGTTTCCAATGATAGTCTACACAACATTTCCCTCAGTGCAAAATGATTATCATTGCAATCTCCGTGCAACCATTTGTCGCATTCAATCCACTGAATCCAGTCTCACTTGGAACATTTTTTTGGTATAAAATTACCCTTTATACACAGCACAAAAATCGTCATTATTATTCTCATCAAAACTATCGCCACTAGTATCTAAAGGAATTTCTTCGCTTAAGTATGACAACTGACACGATTCTTCCTTCTGTTTCTCCGAAGGTTTTCTTGCTATTTTTTCTGACCTTACCTGCATTTTCTCCTCTCTGATTCAGTTGACTTCTGAAGCTAAGAGGATTTGGTACATTTGAACTACTTTATTTCTTTACGTATTTAAAAATCATATTTTAGCATTTTATATAATGTTTCTATTCAAAAAAATAATATGAGATGAAACTTTTCACATATTATTCACACAATTTTAACAATTTAAATTTTTTGAAGAAAATTGGGAAAATTTTAAAATTTTACTCCTTTTGTAATTATTAATGTTTTGACCTAAATTTTTTTGTAATTTTCTTATGGATGTTATAAACAACCTTAGGGATTGATTTTACAATAATTTAATTCGTTTTTGTGAAAAAAAAATAAAATGTTGATACGCATGCTAAAAATCAACGAAAAAAGCCAATATCTCTTACATTGTAGTTTTTTAAAAAAAGTATTCAGTTTATACAGCAAAATAGATCCCTAATTTTGTTACATACTTTATATGCAACACACAGGAAAAAAATGGAAGTGATTGATAAATAGTTTTGGAATGAGTAGCATTTTGAATGCACTAATGTTTTGAAAAACACAAACTGAGAAAAACCACTTTAAAGATTATAATTCTGAAAAAAAATTATAATAAGCTTAAATAAACTTAAATACCATTTTAAGATATTATTTATATAATTTCTTTAAAATAATTGCATTTTCGTATTTTTTTCAATCCATGCATTTTTATAAATGATCAATTTTAAGAAGGTATTAATTGCACACAAGAAAATTCATTACAAATGTTAAAAAAATTTCTGTCACGACAGAAAGTTTAGTTTTTTTCTTCACATATTAAAGTATTACATTTGTATGAAAAACGTATCAGGTATAAGAACTGGAATATTATGTGAAATTATTAATATAAAATGCCTTAATTCAAAGTTTTACATGCACACATTTCACAAAGAAGAAAAATTACATTATTGAATTGGCTCGGAAATATTCTGCTTTATGAATTAAACATTCTTTTTTTATAGTTATTATTTATCTTTATAAAATAGATTTTTTTATCATGACGCTTTTTTTTTCTTCTAAAAAGGTGCGTGACCGAATTGCCTAAATTGTTTTCAAATGAAGTTTTATTCGATTTCTAACTTTCCGATTTGCACAAGTGATATATCAATCGAAAGATAATAAAGCAAATAATAAGATTAAACAAAAATAAAAAAAACGGTAGGTAGGTCACTTTGTGGGGTACCAAGTCCTATTAATTTTCTTACGCCCAGTTGGTTTGCGTTTTCTAACCAAAGAAATACGGCTATGCTCCCGTGTTATCTGCTGGTGGAGGCAACCGATGGGGATAGACCAATTATCGTTAATTGCACGCAAGTATAAATAATTATAATAATAATAATTAGTTGCGTTTATATTTTATACAATAATACACAGTGTTTCAAAGTTTAAACAAATTAAAGTTCATTTCATTTATTTCTAAATCTTGTTTCGTCTTCCACCAAGTATAGATAGGAAATGCCACACACGCTCATTTCCTTATTACTGCAGTGTTATGGCATTTTCTACATGCATCGTATGTGTAACATTATGCGTATAACTCACTTATATTGCTAATAACTTATTTAAAATAACAAGTACATCTATAGACCTTAAATACCAGTAACGGAATATTATAAAAGTTGGACTCGCCACTTTAAATATTCAAAGGATTGAAAAATAAGGCCGATTAATTCAGATATAATCACAAGCCACACTCAGTGTTGGACCAGACTCTTCACACAAGTGGCTCAAAACTGCCATCAACATACTCATAAAAGAACTATTAACATACTGGTTATCTTTCCCCGAATTACCTTATTTAAAGCTAGACACAATAACTCTAATAAACTATAAACACATTTTAAGTTATTTATGACAATAACAAAAATTACTTAACTCAAACTTAAACTCAGTGGCGCTTTAGACCAGGGGGACCAAGGCCTACTGTGCATATCCCAGTATACCTGCACATAGAGCGCTGAGGTGCATGAGCAGATTCCCGCTCAGGTGGTCAGTATGAAGCGAGATCCCCAGTGTTTAAGTCCCTAAGTAAGCTTGGTACTCATTTACCGACCCACTGTAATAGAGATGAAAGGTTGAGTCGACCTTGCCCAGCCCAGGAATAGAACCCGGACGTATGGTGTGGAAACTCGATACTAGGGATTGCAATATCGGCCCAAAAGTTCAATACCAGTATTTGGTATTTTTTAGATCTTAATACCGGTAGCAAAAATTTCAGAAAAAAAACACAAGTGGGTTTTTTTCTTATTTTCTGTTTTATTAGACAGTATAAATATAAAAAAATGATTAGTAACTTTTAAATTATAACAGTATATAAAGAATCACAAAAAAGTAAAGAAACATCGTGTTTATTTAAATCCCAAAAAAGTGTAACTATCACTATTCCTCCTGTAGTACTATTACAAATTTTTGAAATGTGATCTTAAGAAACATAATGCATCAATTGTACTGTCATTAAGCCTGGAACGTAATTTCGGACAAAAATTATCAGCTGTCGAAAGCTCTCTTTCGGCGTCTACGCATGTTGATGGTACAGTTAGCAGTGCGCGATAAACTTTTTCCAACTATTTACCTCTAAATTGCTCATCCTCAAATAAATCGCCTTTTCGTCGAATGGTTTTGGACATAGCTAATTTCTGTATTGTATTTTGGTTTGTTAAATTTTTTCAGTTATCGCTAGTTTTAAATTTTGTTCAACAGACAATTCCTTTTCACTATCGACATTAGTGTCATCATCATCTTCGATAACTGTACCGAATTTTTATGAATGTAGAAAAGTTTGTGGGTAAAACATTTTAAGAAAATTTTGTATTAACTTTTTTTTGTGATTAAATTTGAATTGTGGTTGTGTGTGTGTGTGGTCTCTTTTCTTCTTTTATATTTTTCCTTTGAAAATCCTTATAATTATGTAAATACCGAAAGTTTCTATTTCAGTATGCCTTTCTTCTGTGCAATTTTTCAATGTAATATATAATTCTTCCGATACTGTTCATTCAGTGACCGCAACAGGAAATTTATTGTTGCATTAGCTAGTAATAAATTATAGAATCTCTCCAACATAATGCTTTAACAGTCAGTTTTATTGGAAGAAGAGCTGATACGCGCCCGTAAAGGAGACAAAAAAACAAAAAAACGTATACTATTTACTGTGTTGGCAATCCCTGAGCACATAGTGGAGACAATTTTAAAAAATCTAGTAAGTACCAAAAAAACGGAATTTAAACTTGTGAATACCGGTATTACAAAATTGTCCAAATGGCTGAAAATACCGGTATTCGGTATTACTGGGCATTAAATATTTACTTAAGGTATCCGACTACGTTCTCGGAAAGGTGATTTTGCAAAAGCATATAAATGGTTAGTATTTATGATATTTAGTGTCACTTAGATTAGAAAATGTATGTAAAATTGTTTTATGAATAGTATTACAATATAAAATTATTCAAGTACAATATTTTGACATAAATGAAAAAATAGAGAATAACCCATTTTCAAAATATTCTTCTTTTGTGACAAATACTTCTATTATAATAATATTTTGCCTGTATATAGCTCAGACCTCTGTACAGAGGCTCAACTAGAATTTTTGAAATATATAACTTAGAAGTGGGTTTATCCATGTTTTACGACAACAGAGGGGAGAAATTTTAAGAAAAAAATGCCGATAATTACTTCAATGTGTTGTAACTCTGAAAATAATGTGAATTTCTTTTAAAAAAATAGCTCAGACTCTCTGGAGAGAAGTCTTTACTTTATATATGCAAAATAATATTTTTTTAGAATCACTTTTTATAAAAAGAGAACGTTTTGAAAAACGGTTTTTCTAAGTTAATTTATTGCAAAAATATTGTATTTAAACAGTTTTTATTTTTGTCAAAATGTCCTTAGAAAACTTTTTTTTACATGTATTCTAATCTAAGTGACACTAAATATAGCGAAAATTATCCATTTATACGCTTTTTTTAAAATATCACGGTTTCGAACGTAGTCGGCTACCTTAAAATGTCATAAATAAAAGTAAGTATCTTTTACTGGTCGTTTGGCCCTGCAACCGAGAGGACATTGTCTCAAACTCGTAGCATTTGTTGTTGATGTGTCCTTTCGATCCCTGGGGCCACTAGAAACTCGTTCACAGAGACTAGTGCATGGTAAATCTTACGAGGCTCAAAGTCTTTCCGTTGACGTGATGTGGAATTTCGTAGAGGAAGTTGATATCTCAGGAGTTATCCCCGTCAGTTTGCTGTTGATCAAAATTATGAAATCCATCATTAATGGTCCTTTTGTAAGTTAAATTCAATCAATCAGCAGTTGTATTAGTATTCATTGATAAACATCGCTGACTATTAAGTAAATAAAGTAAACACATTATTTCTCTAAGCTTTCACGAACATAAGGCCTTACATTAGCTGATCATTATTAAATATTACCTAAACGATACTCAAGTTCCTGAAATATATAGATTGTTATTGGTAAATCCCATGAATTCAAATTGTATTGTAGTAATAATATAAAATATCGATTGCAGTTTATTGATTAGAGTTTTTAAATGCTTTACACTTATTTATAAAAATACTCTTGTGTTTGAAATCTGACTCAAATAAAGCTTATTATCATAGTGACAATCATAAAAGCACACAGTAAATGTTTTATTATTTAATCTAAAGGTATTAGGTTTGCCACACACACACACACAAGAATAATCTACGATATAAAATTTTAATTAAAGAAAAACGGAAGGAGATAGAAATTAATGGTTTCCTGCATTTCGTTTTGATAACAAGGGAGCTTATTCTCACCAAGCTACAAAGTTGCAAAATTAGTCAACAGATGGCGTTGACGGCTGAGAAAAACTATTAAACTACAATAAAGTGTCACAGTGTAAGGACAAATCTTCCAGACTCCCGTATAATTATTTTATTTGGAATGGTTCGACATGCATCAGAAATGTAATGTTCTAATTCAGTTAGGGTTTGTGGATTATTACGATATGTCTAATTTTTTTAATTACTTCCAAATTAAAGAATCACTTAGCCTTGAATATGGGGAAAAAGTGGCCCTTTCATGCCACTTTGCTTATGCATTTGTTAATCAAGAGTAATTTTACAGTTATCGAATTTGGGATCAGTATTAGTTGACCTACTGAACGACTGCAACATTTGTCTCCGTAACCGGTACGATTGAGCGGCTGACCTTTCCAGCACTGTCTCATTGACATCCCCAATAAATTGAACATTTTCAAATAGTGCTCTTATTGTAGTGTTTGAAAGTCCCTATCATCAAGAAAACTAGTTCAGGGAATAAAACTCTAAAACAAGAAATATCCGTTGTTCTAAATAGTAAACTATTTTCTTGGCACATAAAAGAATACAGAACGAATTATAGAATGCTGATCTGTGACGGTACGGACATTAAATATTGTTTTATAGATTTCCCAGTCAGAGAAGTGTCACCTGTGGACAAAATTTGTAACTAATTTTGAAACTTGGTAAGAGTAAAGTACTGGTTGCTAAAGCATAATGCAGCAGATGATATATTAGCGTCTATCGAACTGTATGTGGTGGGGAGGAAGCGGTCCAAATACTAGGCGTGATAACCACCCTACTTGAGATGCGCGAGTATATCGAGAAGTCTTACAATACACTTATAAATATATTAGTACTGATCTTAGTGTTTGATGATTTTTGTATGAAACTAAGTCAAGAACAGGTTTAGTAATTACCAATGATCCAATGGGCTTGCCATACATAAAATCGTATACACAATTAATGTTTATTTTGATAATTTATATGGTTTATAATTAAAGTTGTATTATAGCTTTAACGTTCAGTATATGATTATCGAATTCAGTACACTGTTAATAAATGGAAGAGGGGTGTGATGAAAATTAAGTTTGAAAATTGAGTTGCAAATATTGAAAGTTTGAGAAGCACTGCCATACATTTTTATATCTGCTTTATTTTTATCATAATTTATTTTTCTAACAATCAGTCACTTTTAGGATACTAGGAACAGGCAGACTGACGATAATAAAAAAATAATAATACTGAAGGGGAAAAAACCACTGCTACATATCTAATTAAAAAGAAAAGGATATAATATAAAAAACAATATATATATATATATATATATATATATATATATATACTAAGATAATAAAAAGGAAAATACATAAGAATATTTCCATTGCTCCATTCTATTAGCATTTGATTCCATTTAAATTCTTAACAAACATTGTATTATGCAGTAATAACTTCTGAGATTTCTAAAATTCTGATAAAATAAATTTTTCACTTTATATTGGCATATATATTTC
This sequence comes from Trichonephila clavipes, assembly GCA_019973935.1. Lineage (NCBI taxonomy): Eukaryota > Metazoa > Arthropoda > Arachnida > Araneae > Nephilidae > Trichonephila > Trichonephila clavipes. Next base: position 1,192,378 of record BMAU01020332.1, on the reverse strand, counting down.
TTCTCTCTCACTGCAAATAAAATCCAATATGAAAACATTTTTACTTCTTTGCTATAACATCATGTCAGTATTTCTTTTATTCAACTATAAACACGCATTAAGTGAAAATTCTCCGGAAAGAGAAGAAAATAATGCGTTTCACCACAAAATACCAAAGGCTAGATATCGACACTAGTCTTCTTTGAAGTCCATCGAAAGGGAATCTCGACATTTCCTCTTTCAGAAATCGGAAGTAAAAAAAAGTTTCCCAATTAAAATGTCCCTTTTACGGTCGAATAAAAAATAGAATTATCTTCAATTCCTTGCATTGCTCCAGGGCGATTTCGGAAGCTGTCTTCAAGATTCAATTAAGGCTCCAGTGATTCGTTATTTAAAGTGAATCTCAAGCTTCAATAAAATATCATAAAAAAAGATGAACAAAGAAGACAATGTATAAACATCCTCTTTTTCCCCTGTCTAATCATCATTTCGTCACTTCTGTTGGAACTTTTGATGAGGTTTTTAATTTAAATTTCTATTTTATATTTTTGAGTATAAAGTGCACTTAAATGCGCTTCATTTTTTATCAATCATTAATGACGCAATTACCTTAGAAGTACATATTTGTGTGATGAATTATACATTGTGTATATGGTACGAAATAAATCATCTTCGTTTTGTCACTTAAGTTGTTTTTTTTTTGTCTCTCTAATGGGGCTGCCTAATCGGTATTTTTACCAGTACCGGGTAATCCATTGGGCGCTTGGGGTGGCTGCCCAGGGGCCCGGGGTTTGGAAGGACCCTCATAAGCTGGACTTAGCCAGATTTTCTGGTTATGAATTTCGATCCACCGATGTCAAGGGGTTCCATAGATCTTCTGTTCCCAAGAGCTTAAAATCAGCACTGATTTTTATCTTTGCCTAAGTAGTACATTCCCCAGGAGCTGCTATCACTTTTTAGTGTGAAGCAGGATAATATATATATATATATATATATATATATACATTAAATATCTCGAAAACAAAGATCGATAGAGGAATGCAGTACACGGTATGTTTATTGTAAAAGCTGTTAGAATTTTATACAGCAGTTTTAAATAATAGTTACAAAAGATGCTAACAGATGGCGCTGTACAGCTCACATGAAATAATCGTAAGAAAACATTCTTTGCGAAAAATCACATGAAAATGTGTTCAAAATTTTCCCCATTGGCACAAGAGAGGTGGCGCAAACGAAGGATGAAATTTGCCATCACATTTCGTAGTGTCTCAACAGAAATGGAGTCACATGCCACACAGATCGCCGATTCAAGCTCGTCCAGCGTGGCGGGATGCTTCGAGTAGACAATGTCTTTCAATGTGCCCCACAAAAAATAGTCACAGGTAGTCAAATCCGGCGAATATGGAAGCCAATCCATGCCTGCACCAGTAAATTTGGGATATTCCAAAGCAATGACTCGATTCCCGAAGTATTCATCAAGAAAGCGAAACACTTGTTCGGTACGATGTGGTCGGGCTCCATCTTGCATAAACCATTCTGTACGTGGTCGATTCTCTAACACTTGCTGTGTGGCGACAAATTGTTCCAAAATTGTAATGTAACGTTCACTAGTGACCGTTTCTCGAATGAAAAAAGGGTCAATAATGCCTCTGCTGCATACTGCAGCCCACACAGTAACTTTAGGAGAATACAGGGGTTTCACTTCACACCAATACGGATTTTCGGAACCGCAAAATCGCGAGTTCTGTTTATTCACGAATCCATTCAGGTGGAAGTGTGCTTCATCTGTAAACCAGATGCAGCCAACATCAAATCCTTCACTATCAATCATTGTAAGCATCTGATTAGCAAAGTCATCCCTTTGTTGCACAGCTCGTACGGGTACGGCGTGGTGAGTTTGAATTTTGAATGGAAACATGTGAAAGCTCTTTCTCAGTATTTTCTGCGTGCTGGAACGCTTCAAACCAGCCTCAGATGCAGTTCTACGGACGAATGACATTGGATTTTGCTGAATAATTCCAGAAACTGTGGCGACATTTTGAGGCGTAACTGCAGTTTGCTTGCGGCCAACATTCCCCACTAGATCATCAGTTACGCTGCCTGTTCATTGAAATTTGGCGAAGAGCGTACGAAGGGTTTTCGCATCGGGTCCTTTTGGAACATTGAATCGTGCTTGAAAACTGCGCCTTGTTGCCGTAGGACTCTCTTGTAACCTGTGGTACTCTAGCACCAGAAAAACGCGTTCTTCAATGAAGTACATGGTTTAATCTCTTCCTTCGGTACGCTAACCTCCTTTCACGCTTCAATAGTGGAACTGATCACTCTGGGCTTCGGATCACTATTTATACTAGGCATTACGTAGGGCGATTACAGCGCCATCTATTTACAGCTTTTGTAACTAGTATTATTTCAAACTGCCGTATAAAATTCTTACAGCTTTCACAATAAACATACCGTTTACTGCATTCCTCTATCGATCTTTGTTTTCGAGATATTTAATTTTGAAATCAGGATGTCCTTTTCTGGACACCCTATATATATATTAATATTTTAGTGTGTGTTAAGATTTTAATTATATTAGGATTTGAGTAATAGAACCAATTTATTCGCTGCTGTCATTGAAGTGATGAGAAGGTTTTTGGCATTATTAGATCTCCATTGCATTTCACCCAACCACAACGAACAGCGATGAAACACGACACAATCACACATGGAAAACCATAGATTGCATCTAGGACATTCCCCAAAACATTCATTCTTTACTCCTGAGATGCCATCTATTTATAGTCTTGGTCAATTGGAATCTATTAAAATCAAATGATTTCTGGTAAAAGCTTTTCTGAAGAATCGGAATACTCGGGTGATGCAACCATGCTCCATTCTGCTTGAAAAACGCCAATCTATCAGTTGTTTTGGAAATCAAAAGTGCACACATACACTGCAGACCACCGTAAATGCAACACCTTGAAAGAAGCATGCAAATAACATGAACTTTACAACATGCATTAGCAGAAAAGAGATATGAAAATGATTAGAATTTCAGCGCATACACACATCACGCGCACCTGTGACGCACCATCAAAGCTCTATTTAAGGCTTGGAGATTTCGACAGTTTCAAAATTGTTAATTGTCTTTTTCTTGTGGGTTTTCAAAAAATGATCAGTTATGTCTCGTAGAAAACAGCGATCAGCTTTTGATCAAGTATCCAAGTTCGACAGAGGAAGGATAGTGGCCTACCGAGATTGTGGATTATCTGTCAGGGAAATCGGCGGTCGTGTTGGATGAAACAAAACAACTCTGTAATGTAGATATGTGACCGTTGTATGAGCGAGGATACAAAGGACCAACGTGGTCAATCGCATCCACCTCAGTGCACCACTTCACGTGAGGACAGGAAAATTGTGCGCATGGCAGTGACGGATTGCTCAGTCAAATGATGAACCGTAACACAGCACATTGAGTCTGTAACGCATCATTCAGTGTGTGCGAGTACCATTCGACAACGTTTACGGCAGAGTGGTCTGTCCGCAAGACGTCCATTGCTTAGTCTACCCTTGACGCAGAACCACAGACGTCTCCGCCATCAATAGTGCGATGAAAGAAAGATGTGAGTAGCCGAATGAAATGAAGTTGTCTTTACTGACGAGTCACGTATCTGTCTACAACACCACGATGGTCGGATTCAAGTTTGAAGACACCGTGGAGAGAGGATGCTGAACAGCTGCGTTATGCACCGCCACACTGGTCCTGCACCTGGTATTATGGTATGGAGTGGTATAGGATATAACTCTCGCACTCCTCTAGTACGCATTTCCGGTACTGTGAACGGTACTTTAAACAGCCAGCGTTACATCTTTTAAGTGTTGGAGCCAGTTGTCCTTCCTTTCCTTCAGGGATTGGCCACAGTTGTATTTCAGCAGGATAATGCGTGACCACACGTGTCACGAATTGTCCAAACGTTCTTCGTCAATCACCAGATTGAATTGCTTCCCTTGCTGGCTCGCTCTCCGGATGTTTCCCCGACAGAAAACATGTGGTCCATGGTTGCCCAACGATTGACCCAGATTACACCCCCAGCTGCCACACCAGATCAAATTTGGCAACATGTGGAAGCTACTTGGTCTGTTGTACCCCAAGAACACATCCAAAGTATCTTTGAATCAATGCCGAGGTGTGTGGCAGCGGTGATCTGGAACAATGGCGGCTACTCTGGCTACTGATTCTGGCAGGATCCACTCTTCACAGAAGTATATAAATTTAATCACTTGGGAATTGGTCAACATGTTATCTACAAAATAAGTTTTGTTGTGATATCTCTTAGTTTTCTTGGTGTTGCATTTACGGTGTCCAGCTGTGAATTTTAGTTCCCGTTAAGACTATCAAACAGGAGGATAGTCTCAGGGGCATTGGTAGCAATTAAGCCGTTTTGCAAGAATTACCGATTTGGTCCACTTTGTGCTCGGCGTGACCAGTCCCTGTTTAAAAGTGTATTTAATACAATATGGATGTTCTAAAAGAATTGTGTAAAACCTTTTTCATTACTCTTTATATGCTTGGGAATACTTATAAAAATAATAATTGACCAAGTAATCCTTCAAAGTGCTCTCTGTGCTTTTCTAAAAATCATAAAAATATTTTACAAGGAAAAAAGCGCAGCAGAAATAATTTTTTTTACAGCTTCCCCAAATAAAAAAACAAATACATAACAGCAAGGACGTAACTTACCATGCAAGTAAGTTCGAAGGTCAAACAGCAGCAAATACATTCTGCTGCCTACAGATAATGTACAGTATTTATAACAGTGATGCATTTTTTACCTTCCTAAAAATACTGTTGATTATGGATCTGGGTTTTTTTTCTGAAAGAGTAGTATTTTAGGTTTGAAAAGAAAACGTAATACAAAAATCTGTCATCATTGGATTACAGCAAATCAAATAAAATGTTTTTTTATTTAGTTATAGTATCAAAGATAGCTAATGAGGTTTTGAAGTCGAAGCTTTTATTTTTGATGATGTAATATCGCAGATGACATATATAAATTATATCAGTGTAAAGGTGTATTTTTATTATGTCAGAAAGTATTGTGTTTTACTTCATTCCAGCAAATAAGTTTTTTTAAAATATTTTATTTTCGATATGTTCGCACCCCCCTCGCAGGTTTATCGCGTGCCCTACAGTTTGAGAAACTCTTTTGTAAAGGGTTTCTAAGATATATATTACACAACGTACCGAATTTAGTCAGTGTTTTAAGTGCTATGCATATCACAATAGTAGTATATTTTTTTCTAAGCTAAACATCTTCTAGGAAATTATGCGAGCTCTCAAAATTTCATATTTGCTTTTCTTTTGTAAACAAAAAGAAGAAAATAAAACAGAAAAATCTAAGGTAAATGAAAAGCATTTGAAAATTAGAAGTAACATAATAGTTACTTATTAAATATTAATTTCAAGTATATTTAAACACGCAAGCAAGTGTATTTTATCGTTCTGTCGGAGTTAATTATTTTAATTATAAATAAATTCTTAGCACTTTAAAAGATGAAGAAGTTCCTATTAGTTTGATTAAAACTAGATTGCCCAAGGAAAACATTTTGATTGCTCTTTAATTTCAATTAGAAAAACAATTATGTATATAATGACACAATTTCGTAGAATTCTTTAGAATATATTTTTTGCTAATTGAAGTAATATTTTTTATGTTGTTGTTGTTGCTAATGCCACCTGTTTGACGTAGTCAGATTGAGGCCCACGAATTTCATCGTAGCAAGGGTCTAGAATTACGCCTGTCGATTGCCTTAAGCACCATACAGGTGACAATACGAATTAACTCGGCTAAATTCCCCGAAGGGACTAAGGATAGCGACACCACCTATCTCTACCTCCATAATTTTGGCATGGAACTGAAGGGGAGGGAACTATTCTCCAGTCCCCTGCACTCGTGATTCAGCCCACGTGACTTTCGGACCCACTGATTTGCCGAGCACGTACTTTGTGTGTCCTCGGAGGGTATTTGGTGGTATCGGGCTTTAAACCCAACCTTCCGGTCTGAAGTCTGATGCTCTAACCACTAGGCTACCCACGGCCTTATTATATAATAACAATATTTTTTATTATTAATATTTATTAATAACTTGTTACATGATTGTAAATAATATAAAAAAATATTAAAAATTAATTTTTTAAACTAATTTTTTACACATTAGTTACTTTTTTACAATGCAGTCAATTTGAATGTTTTGGGGCATTATAGGTATATACTAAGTTTCAGCCTTTTTAGCATTAATATGAATATCACGCATTCTTCAGTATTTAATATTTAGTAAATTTATATGATTTGGATTTATATCTCGCAATTTTTTATAAGCAATTAAAATTTCTACTCAATTTTTTTAGTTGCACAATACGGGAAGATATCTCAAATAAATATATCAATTTTTTTCACAGATACTGAATACATATCCTTAAATAACTTGCTCAAATATAATATTTTGAAATAGGAAAAACAATTATTTCAAACAAAAAAATTGATAAAAGAGAGTTTATTGCATATAAAACTTTTACTTGAAATTTCGAGACAAATTACTTTTATCATAAAAACATATATGCAATAACATTAAAGTAGCAGCATTACACAGTCTAGAACTAAAATTCATTTGTTCGTTGATTTATGGTGAAGTAATTGATACCTCAGTAAACTCTAATAAGGAATATGTTGCTCACATATCTATTTGGGTTGCACGAGTGTTAAAAAAATATATAAGGACTACAAATAAATAGCCGCCATTTGACAAAAGATGGCTTCCCCAGTATGTTATGGTTGAAATTTTCAAATGTAAAAACCACAGTCAACAGGGAAACTTACTTCCCAAATCACCCTCGGAGGAGTAGGAATATTTCTCAAACATTATATATATTGTAGATATGTTTGACAATTTTTCTAATGGTAAAGGTATTTTAATAATGTGATACATCGAATCGAATAATAATTTTAAACTTAATACCTAGTTATTTTAATATCTTGGAATAAAAATGTATTTACTAAAAAATTTAAATATAAATCCATAATATGTACATTAGATCCTAAATGAAAGCATTTAAATAAATAAATTTATCTTCGGAACTTCGGAGAAAATAATGCAGTATGTTCACTATATGTTACAAAGGCTTTCACTTAAAAAAATTATTAAGTTTACTGTTTTTAAATTTGGCAAAATTTTAATAGGACTTTTTAGAATACGTACAACATAATAACAATTCAAATTACTGTATATAACATACATATCAGATTGCATACTAATTATTTGTTTAAACAAACCAACATGTTTCTCAAAAAATTTATTTAAAATTTATAGAATACTGGCATGAACATGTGGTAGGTACCTTGTGTTTTGAAATAATTACAAATAGAAAGTGACAAGACACTAAATCTAAGGATATTTCTTAGAAACAAAGCCATATTTTCGAACACAATAGAATTACTATAAGAACAAAAGCAAATTTAAATCAGGGTGCATACAAGTTTAATGCTTTTTTCAGCAGATGTTCTTTCATATTTTTTTCACAGTGCATCCAAAAATCATACATCTGACTATAAATTGTGAGAAAATAAGTGCTAACAATAAAATTTCAACTGTCATAACCACATGTTCTTTCACTGAGAATCAACTCCAATTTCCATAAACTTTTATGTCAACAAGGTAGTGATTGTTCCCTGTTTTCTAGCCACAACCCTTTGTTAAGTGGAGTTTCTCATGAAAGAAAAATGTAACTTTTAATCCAGAAGGCAGTTCATTCTTCCACTTATGACATCCACAGAACAGAAATCTTGTATGTCCTTTCAAAGATGGGAACAAAAAATATGTTGAATTGAAATACCTTTTATGGTCAAACGTTAAATGAAAATATCTTTAGTCACCCCCATTGCTACAGGGTGAATTTGAGAGCAACTGTCAAAATTCAATTAAGACTCGTGATTTGGCATTCTAAGTTATTCGTTATTCAAGATTGTGACAAAAGAAAAGAAATATAAAGGGCGGAAGGATTCTATTGTACTACCGGCTACCATCGTTATTAGAAAAATTACTTTGATATAACGCATTTTTTTAAAAAAATTAGACCAAAGGAAAAAAAAGATTGAGATTTGTACAGATTTTGTATTTATTGAAACTGATTATATCGATACACTATTACAAAGGTAAAATTATAACTTCTTATCTCCAAATGTCAAGCTGTAGATATTCTAGTTTTTATCATATACGATGAATATATATAAGGTAGGATACAAAAGTTTCCATACTGAAGCTATAACCTAAAATATATTACCAATTAAACTGCTGAAACACATCCTCCTTTTAAATAAGATCCTTGAGCAACAACAAACTTTTCCTATGGCTTGTTAAGGATATCGACACATTTCTGGAATTCATTTTTAGCCACGTCGTTTAACTCAGCCTGCGATGTTCTTACACTGGTGTGCAAAACTTAAGCAAAAATGTAAAAATTTAGCAGATAGCCATAAAATTGCAGAAAAGGAGGTCTGGAGATCAGTACAGTGAACACGTAAGTCAGTAGAAACGTCATGCGTATGCAAATATCAGGAACGAAATGTCAGAAGCGACGTGAGCGTACACAAAACGCGTGATGTCGACGCGAGCTGCTCAACAGTAGAATAAAACGAAGGACTGAGACGCAATTCAACATATCGCTGCAAGTGTCAGTGAGTCAGTTCGTGAAATATGTCTAGAAGAAATCACCTGGATGACTTCACACGTGGAAGAATGATCGGAAAGCTGGAGGAGGGGCGTACTGTCACCAGTGTAGCTGCAGAGTTGAGAATCAACAAAAGTGTCGTTTCGCGCGCTTGGTAAGCGTTCCAAACCACAGGTACAGCTGTTAGAAAGGTTGGTGGTGGCCACCCGAGGACGACAACTGCACGGGATGATTGATCAATCAACCTGCAGGCGAAAAGAGGCCGACATCAGTCAGCAAGCGTCATTGCTCAGCAACTCTGTACAACAACGGGGCGACAAGTGTCGTGGTTTACTGTGGCCAGACGCCTTCACAAAGGGGGCCTATTCACCCACCGTCCTGAACGCTGCCTCCCGTTGAAAGTTGACCACCGATGCCACCGTTTACAGTGGTGCAGAAAGCACAAAAACTGGACAACTGACCAATGGAGTCGTGTCCTCTTTATGGATGAGAGTTGGTTCAGTACCAGAAGTGATTCTCAACGCGTTTTGATTTGGAGAGAGATCGGCACCCGGTTTTATCCCAGTAACACCAAGGAAAGACATTGTTACGGTGGTTTTGGAGTTCCTGTCTGAGGAGGCATTAAGCTGAACGGACCAACTTAGCTCCCCATTCTCGACGGGATAGCTATTGTGATGAGGTACTTCTTCCCCATGTGCGTCTGTTCCGAGGTGCCATTGGCCCAGACTTCATTTTTATGGATGCCAATGCACGGCCACATCGGACTCTTGCTGTTGAGGAGCTGCTGGAAAGTGAGGATATCCCTCGAATGGATTGGCCAGCATACTCCCCAGATTTAAATCCCATCGAACATGTGTAAGATGCTTTGGGGAGACGTATTGCAGCACGCTTACATCATCCAGAGAACACCTAACAACTCAAACAGATGCTGGTAGTAGAATGAGCATTCCTACCGCAAGAAATGTGTCACCAGCTGGTTCTGAGTATGCGTAGACGGTGGGAAGCAACCATTTAAGTGAGGGGTAGAAATATACCATATTAAGGAACATCTGCTTGTTGTTCTTCCTGTTGGATAGAGAATCATGAGTCACGATACTATGCATTCAATAAAGCTTGTTTTTGTTTGATTCCATACCGTATGAATTGTATTCCTTTTTCAGAGCCGATGCTTTCGTCATCCTTTACGTACATAATACTCTCCCTCATTTCTGAATTTCATGTCTCTCAGATGATTTTTCGTGAAGTTATGTTGCTTATGTTTTGCACATCAGTGTATAATATCATCTATAGATTGATCTTCATTTAACGTGCTGGAAACGAAGGATGTATTGACACACCCTACGTATGTTAAGATTCTTAGTCAATATCCATTGAATGGACCCGAGGATATTCCGACTTATTCTGCTATTGTTTGAATCCCATACCACCGCAGAAACGTTTTCGATGTTTTCAGCAGTGCGATAAGTCTGCGGATATCCAGAGCGTTTGTCGTCTTCGACATTTTACCTGCCTTCTCTGAAACGTTGATGTCACTCAAAAGTTTGTGTGCGAGATAATGTATCACAGCCTTGCACATACTTCAAAATTGTGCTTGTCCTCATAGCACCTTTTCCCAAATGAACACAAAATTTAATATACATTATCTATTCAGCCCATACAGTGTCTTTCAATGACCGACGACTAAATGCATATGCCTAAAAAATATGATGCCATAGCGAGCCACAGACCACGTGATTTGCGACAAACTTTTTTTTAGAAAAGTGGGAGAGAGCAATAACAGAGAAATGTTATCGTAGTCATCCTAGAGCAAAAATTTTCCAAGTCATCTGCTCAGTCCGGAAATTTTTGAATAATACTGATACATACAATCTGAAAACCAAATATTTATATAACAGTGAAATTTCATTTTGTTTTCTTTTCAAATTATTTCTTTATATTCCATCAATTAGACTTATTTCTATCGATTTAAGATACTGAATTAGTTTTACTCAGTTGTATATGTAAAAAAACATGAGTGATGATTTATTTTTCTAGTTTATTCAAAGGAAATTCTGTTGCACTTTTCATCTCACCTCAGGAAAAAGTAATATAAAAAAAATAAGTCAATTCCTTCTATATATAAGAAAAATTTTATTTTAGTTATTCTTTATCAAATAACTACAATTAGTATAAATATGTATCTAAATATGATAGAATAATAATTTTTAGGGACAATTACTTTATCATGAAAGTATCATATTGTCATCCAAAGCAATCGTATATGTACAATTTCAGTTCAATTGAATGCTTTAAAAAGTGAGAAAAAATCTTTTACGGCTTTAACACAAGTTGCTAAAAATGAAGCCAATGTGACTGAATCTGTAATTCTTTAAATAATTAGTTTCAGTCAATTAATTTTAATAAATTATAATTAAATCATCGTATTGTCACCCAAAACAATCGTGTATAGAAATTTTCACCTGAAATGAGTGCTTTAAAATGTAAGAAAAACCTTTTTAAATTTTGACATATGACGCCAAAATGGTCGCTAAGTCACCAAAAATGGTGCAACTTGGCTGTATCTGCAATTCTTTCAATAATTAGTTTTAATCAATCAATTTTTATTAATTATAATTAAATTACCGTGTTGTCATCCAAAATAATCGTGTATACATAATTTCAGCTCAATTGAATGTTTTAAAATGTATTTAATTAATGATTAAAATTTCAAACAAGATAAAAAATATACAGTCGTACCTTTATAGAAAGAAGTTACTAAATCCCGAAAAAGTTCGTTGTATGGAAAAATTGTTATATAGAGGTTCATCGTTCAAGATACTTTATGAACCACATAAGACAAGTTTTAAATCGATATACATTATATCATAAGGAAAGTAATTATCCACACCTTTTTGTAAATTAATATCCATTTATATTATATATCTTACCTATCAAAAAAAGAATGAAAAGCTGCAAGGAAAACAGGAAAAAAGAATGCCGAAGAATACAATGTATTTTTAGCGCTAAGAAAATAATAATTTTATATTAAAATAAGGAATATTTTAAAGACATTTTCTAATTGAAAGCCTAAAAGTAATTTTAAACATACATTTTCTTCTAACTTATAACTTTAAGCATATTTTAGCAGATGTATTCTTTAGTAATTGGTAAAGTCAATCTATATATCTGAAATAATGTTTTCTCTCACAGTAGGAAGCGCTTCTTTGCAATGCACCAAACAGCCCATCAGGCATATTTGCTTCACACTGTAATCTACGTCAAATTATTTCAAGTAATTTTATCACTTAACCATACAAAAGTCTAGAAATATTTTAAAAATAGGAAGAAAAAAATGAATCACAAGAAAAAAAATCGTTATATAGAAAATGCACTTCGTTATAAGGAGGTTATTTTATGAAGAATTTCCTGAAATGTTCTTGGTTCCGAAAAAAGTTTGGTAAGTAGAAAAATTCATCATATAGAAATTCGTAATATGGAGGTTCGTCCGTGTTTATAGAAAGAGTGAACGAATAGAAGGAATTGAAAAAGAGACATTAGAGTGAATGGATGACTTTTCCTCACAAGGCATTTTTTTTTCCCCATCTGTAACGGCAATCCTTTCAAGTGGTTGCATTTTGTTTGTTGTAAAGGGTGTTTTTTTAGAGGTATAGAACTTTAAATTGCAATAAAACAACGATGTATTATTCGATTGACATGAATTTTCTTTTATTCGAAAGATAATCTTGAGGCATTACATTTTAAATATGATTTCTGGCATAGGACTGTAACGGCTGGCTCGGATGTAGTCCAATCTGGACGTCCAATTTTCGATGACTTTTTCCAACATTTGTGGCCGTATATCGGCAATAACACGGCTAATGTTGTCTTCCAAATGGTCAAGCGTTTGTGGCTTATCCGCATAGACCAATGACTTTACATAGCCCCACAGAAAATAGTCTAGCTGTGTTAAATCACGAGATCTTGGAGGCCAATTCACAGGTTCAAAACGTGAAATTAGGCGGTCACCCAACGTGTCTTTCAATAAATCGATTGTGGCACGAGCTGTGTAACATGTTGCGCCGTCTTGTTGGAACCACAGCTCCTAGACATCATGATTGTTCAATTCAGGAATGAAAAAATTAGTAATCATAGCTCGATACCGATCACCATTGACTGTAACGTTGTGGCCTTCATCGTTTTTGAAGGATTCCACCAGCCCATAAAGCGCACCAAACAGTCAGTTTTTCTGGATGTAATGGTGTTTCGACATACACTTGTGGAATAGCTTCACTCCAAATGCGGCAGTTTTGTTTGTTGACGTAGCCATTCAACCAGAAGTGCGCTTCATCGCTAAACAAAATTCGCTTATGAAAATCGGGAACAACGGCAATTTCGTTTTGGGTCCATTCGACGAATCTACGCCTTTCTTGATGATCGTTTGGCTTCAATTCTTGCACGAGTTGGATTTGGTAAGCACGCAAACCAAGATCCTTCCGCAAAATCTTCCATAAAATGGATGGACACTTATCCAATTCCTGTGCTCGATGGCGGATGGACTCATTCGGGTCTTCCTCAATGTAGCAATAGCTTCTTCTGTACGCACCGTACTGCGTCTCTGGGGATGCGAGTTATCAACGAGTAAACGTGGTGCGAAAACGTTCCATGGTTAATCGAATTAACTGCTCTGATGGATGATTTTGTCGACGATAAAATGGACGTAGTGCGCGATACGTATTCCGCGCAGAACCATTATTTTCGAAATAAAATTGCACAATTTGAAAGCGTAGTTCAGGCGTGAGTCTATTCATGATGAATTGCCAAACCAAACTGAGAATAAATCACTTGACAGCTATTAAATCGGTCGCCATCTTGGAAAGTAATGCCAACTTAAACTTCTATACCTGGAAAAAACACTCTTTAGAAGAAAAAGGAAAACTAATAATGAACTATGTATTTGTCATGAACTTATTTAAGCAGCCACTGATACGTCACTATAAAGCAAGTTATCACTCAGTAATTTGAACGTCTTTCTTTCTTTTAAGCAAATTATACTTTTATATTTATTATATTTGTTTCCTAATGAAGGTAATTGTAATTTCTAAAGTTATGAATTATTGTTTTACTAGAGTAAGATTACGTAAAATTTCTTTCAGGACTAATGAAACTATATTATAAAAGAATTTATGGTATATGTGCATCTATATTGACCTTCTATCATGTTCAATATATTACGTCATCCAGCGAAAAGTACCTGGAAAACAATATACCGTAAAATCTGGCGTATAACGCACACTTTTAACACCAAAAATAAGATGGAAAGTTAAGGGTGTGCTTTGTACGCCGGGTCTAAAATGATACCTTTAAAAAAAAGAAATGAGTATAAAAATAATTAAACTTTTTCATTTACCAAAATACTGCTTATTTAAAAGAATGACATATCTTTATGAACTTAAGGCATCAGACTACGTTCGGAACCATGATTTTTCAACAGCGTAGAACTGGATAATATTTATCAAATTTAGTCTCACTTAGGTTAGAAAATGTATATAAAATTGTTTTAAGAATAGTATTATAATAGAATATTATTTAAGTATACATTATTTTGACAAAATATGAACGTAGAATGACCCAGTTTCAAAATATTCTCCTTTTGTGAAAAATGCTTCTATTGTAATAATATTTTGCCTGTATATAGCTCAGACCTCTCTACAGAGGCTCAACTAGAATTTTTGAAATATATAACTTAGAAGTGGGTTTATTCATGTTTTACGACAACAGAGGGGAGGAATTTTAAGGAAAAAAAACGAGGATATTTATTTCAATTGGTTGTAACTCTGAAAATAATGGGAATTTTTAAAAAGAAATAGTTCAGACTCTCTATAAGAAAAGTATTATTATTTTAGAAGCATTTATTATAAAAGGAGAACATTTGGAAAAAAGGTTATTCTAAGTTACATTTTTGCCAAAATATTGTATTTAAATATTTTTTTGTCAAAATGTCCTTAAAACAATTTTATACATGTATTCTAATCTAAGTGACACTAAATATCCTGAAAATTATCTATTTATGCGCTTTTTTAACATTACGGTTATAAACGTAGTCGGAAACCTTAAAGAATTGTAACTCTAGAAGTATACCATTCTTTCAAAAGCCTATATAAAACATCGAATAAATGACTTCAAAACATAAGAGCATTACACGTGTAACCGTCAGGTTCCTTCGTACAAAAAGGGGGCACTCGTTATACAGTGAATATACTTAAAAAATTTTAAAAAATGCAGCTGAAAAGTATAGGTTATCTTAAAATTACAAGGTAGATTATACGCCGGATTTACGGTAATTATTTTAGGTATAAAAAACATATTTGTGCTAGAGCAAGCTAGTTTTATTGTGATTTTTTCTCTTCTCATTGTAGCTGTTTATTTTTAATGGTAAGTTTTATTAATACTTTCTAATAAAATTCTCATTAATTCTAGAAAGTAATTTTAGTGCTTATTAAACTTATATTCATTACATTTTATGATTGAAAGGCATTTTAAAAGATAATCAAAACACATTTTCTATTAACAGATGATGCTTTTAGATAAATGTATTTGTCGTCGTAAAGGAAATTGTATTGTCTGTAGCAATTAAAAACTTTCTGATTTTTTCCATTTTTTCACAATTGCTTTAGTTAATTTATTAAATATTTATTGCCTCAAATTAAATATTTATTAGCCTCTTTTGATCCTTACTTGTTTTGTGGGCAAGACCCTTGAGAAAGGAAAATAAATAATTACTCTTTCTACTCTATTATCTTTGAACGGATAATGATCTCGATTAACAACCTTTTTTTATAGTCAGAAGAAAGGAGGACAGTTATTCAAGATTCGGTTGAAATTATTTTTTTAACTTTGTTCTCTTTGTGTAATTACGACCGTTATAAAACGCTGAGGAGATTGAATTCAAAACTAACAATAGGGAAAATTAATTCGGATGATTATTTTTTCATGTTTTTGTATACGTGTGCGAAACAATTCTGAACCTTATTTATTTATAATATCATGCGTTAAGATTTGGCTTCTTCAGGGTTCTTTTTGTTGAATATTAAATACTTCAATGCTTAATATGTGTTTCATGCGAATAGTAAATAATGAAATTGTTTGCTTTGGGGAAAACAAATTTAATACTTAAACACACTTGAATAAAAATGAGGTATGCTAAGTTCCACCGGCAACTCGAGAGTGAAGAGTTAACTTGGTTTCCTTAGCGATAGAGTTCTCCAGTATCAAAATTTCCTTTTTCAAGCATTCGTTTAAATATTCTTTGAATAAGATTTAATAGACTGAAGTATGAAAATAATACAATTATGCTTTTAACAAGTGTATATATACACTTTATATAAAACTCATGAACACATCTTTTACTGATATTCAGTTATGCAGAGAATATGCAAAAGAAAAAAAATACTATAATTTTCTTGATTCATTCTGATTATATTTTCACGCATACAACATAGTTAAGAGTGTTTATTGTCAATGGGCTAAACTCATGTGACGTTGCAGTCACATGATAACTGTATACATGTTCTTCCAGCCAAACAGTTCATAAATTTATGTGTTTCCACAGTCACATAATAAATGCAATCGCGTATTTCCATCGAATCAGTTCATGTTCTTCATTGTGGTCAACTTTTGGTTTTTGTGTGAACTTTCCTTTAAAGAGTTTATAAGTTTAACTTGTCGACAATAATAAAGAACATTGTTAAAAATTCTACTTGAATCAAAAGTACACGTATACTATAATAATTTGTTACTAATACTGAAAAGAAAATTGGAAGAATCTTGGTACACATGGATATCTTTAGCCCAGTACTTCTAAAACTTTCAATATTTGTGGCCCAATATTCCATCATAATTTTTATCGCCCCCTTGCTCCATACAATAACAATGTATTGAATTCAATAATACTACACTCTGACGCTGTAACTACAATACGACTTTAACTTCTTAAGTATCATCTGCGTATAAAACGGTCTGACTCAGCCTAAGCATTAACTGCCCCAGACGTATATATACACCATTCTGAAGGTAAAAATCTTCTCTGTGCACTGATATCCATAAAATTATTCCGAAAGCTTTGGAATACAATAAAAGGATATTGACAGTGTTTGCGAAGGATTTACTTATTTCAGAGAATGTTCTACTTATTATTCTTTTTGACCCACTCCAATACATCCCATACGCTCACCTACGTGGAAAACGGTGGCAACGGGGAGCAAATCGCGTAACTTTTAATCAGCAGTTAATGGATTTATTATTAACCGTACAAATTATCAAGATAAGTGTAATGTTTGCTTTTTTTAGTTTATCTATAACAAGCCCATGGGGTATAGTAATTATTAAACTTGTTCTTGACTTGGAATTGTTAAATTAATTATAAAATACATTATGCAATACTGATACATTTATAAATGCCTTATGCCAGTGCAAATGCGTATTTTATTATTTGCAAGAAAATATTTTGTTTGTTTACTTTCAGTAAATTAATATTTTTTTTAAATAATCTTTTTTTTTACTTTGCAATATTCTCGCGCCCCCCCTCTTAAAATTATCATGCCCCCTAGGAGGGTGTGCCCCAAAGTTTGAGAAACGCTGCTTTAGCCAATTATCAGATTTGAAATTTAATTTTAATTTTACGAGCAGCACACCAAGTGCAGGTCTAATGTCAGTTTTTAATTCAGTGGATAACCCGTGATTGCATTTATTTTGTGACCGTCATGAATGTAGCCCATTTTATGGAGCTTAAAAATAGAAAATCATACATAATAATGAATTATGAATTGCAAATATATAGAATCAAAAATTTCAAATTAAAAATATTCACACAGACTTATGAATAATATTTATTATTGCTGATAGTTTTAAATAAATTGGTGTAGTACTTAAAGTATACCATGAAGCGATCATTACACTAAATAAGAATGGGAGCTACAGCTGTGAAGAAAAATGGCATTTCATTTTTTCGAGTTTTATTCGAATTTTCAATTTTTATCGAAATAATTAATTATGAATACAGAATTTCTAGTGCCATTACACATAACAGGTACAAAAATTATAAAAAATATTAAAAACATTAACTTCTTGTAGTCTTTTTTCTATATAAACTAATATTTCTAAATATGGATATGAAAAATTTCGCACTTTTTTAACTATGCAAGACTTTTTTATACTGTACATGTCAACGTAAACCAAATTCTTGTCCGTGTTTCATGCTGATGCTCAGCCGTTGTTAAAAAGTTGATATCTCATCAGCTTTCAAAGATTCGTGTTGTTTAATAGCAAAGACCATCTTAAAATTTGTTTCTTTAAATTAAAGTGAATAATGTCACAATAACTCAAATCAGTCAATGTTAAAATGTACCTTGGAGCAATACCCTGTGCTTGTGAATAGCTGAGTAGTAATGTCATCAATCTTGTCGTTAAATAAATGCTTCAGTTGTACTGCATGTAAAAGTCCTGTCTTTACAATTTTTTTTTTTTTTTACATGCTGATGTCATATTTAAAATGCTATGATATTAAACAGATTTGAAGCATTTGTAGGGTTTTTTCTTGATATTTCCCATTGTTTGTTGTTACGAACTAAAGATTTATTGCAATCTTATCTATTAAAATTTTACTTTTTGAAGTTCGCGATTATCAATACAGTGTCTTTACTATTATACCTACGGATTAAAACAGCATTTCGTTGATAAAAAATGAAGAAAATTAAAGAAAAGGCTTCATTATATTTATGTCCATGCTGAGAGAGCTGCATGAAAACCTTCAAGTATATTATAATACACTGGTTTTAAAGAAACTAAAATTTGTGAAAGAGGTAGCTATTTCAAAATGTTGCTAATACAATTTGATTTCGGAAATAGTGTTATGTAAAACTCTTGTTTTATATCAAAAATATATGTTTATGCACATCAAAATAAAAGAAATGAAATTTTTTTAAGAAAAAAAGTAACAGTGCAATATAATTTCTATGTTTTATTGTATCTCTAAAAAATTCATAATCAACATGCTAAAAAAACAAAGATGGGAATTTCAGAAACATGAAGAATTTACAGCATGTTTTAAAATACAGTTAATTAATGGAATAAAAAATATTTTCAAATTCTGACATATATCATTATTCCCTCAATTAAATACTTTGTACAGTAACTAAACATTCATAAAGACGATCAATCCGTCATAAATCTCAATTTCAAAAAGAAAAATAGAGCATATCCATGTGTTTAGTCTGAAAAATTTCTTGCGAAGGAATTCTTCATACAAATAAAAGCCAATTTACCATCCGGGCATAAGCCTAGAATTCTATAAAATATCTGAGGGGAAAAAAACCCACCTATACAACAAAATATTCAATTCGACAATTGAACTTTCTTTTTTATGTTGCTCTGGTTTGCTTTTTCGTACCATCTGCTGATCAAATACCGCGCGAAACATATTAATAGATGCAAGGGGGAGAATCCCATTTCCATTTCTTCTGTACGACATCAAAATCAAGAAGCAGTCCCTTTTGTCATTCAAATGCAGCGAGGGATCTTCAGCAACATCAAAAAAGGTGGTTACCCGCCAAACGAGATCCTGGATTTGTCAGACGATTTATGCTTGCAACCAAACCTTATTCAGAAAGGAAAGTCTTGCTACACTCATGCAGACGCGCCACCAGAAGATTTCGAAAATGGTAAACTAAAAAGAATTAAGTATGAAATATTTTAGTTGCGATTAAATTCCGGGAATCTGTACACGTGTTTATATATATATATATATAAAAAATTATATTTGTACATATAAAAAGCTAATAAAAAATATGTACACTTCTGACAAAAACGTGTTTATTTTCAATGCATAACTTATATTGAAACATAAGTTTAAACTATGATATTTTAAGAAAATGAAAGCTTATTACAAAAAGTTAATTAAAAAGACATAATTTTAAAAGTAAAATATGATTTATTACAGTTTCTCTACACCAAACAAATATATTTACTAAAACATGACACACTTTTGCATGACACATTAAATAAAGTTGTAAAAAAAAAGTTAAAGTGGTAAACTTTCGTAATAAAAAATATAGTTGCAATAATTTAATTGCTATTTGACGAAAAATATATTCTTTGACGGGTGGAATACATATATTATTTTTCAAATATTTTTAAAAATCTTCGTTTAGTTTTTTTGTCATCATATTAAAAAAAATTCTATTCAGAGAGTGGTATCTGCACAATAAACATGCAGTTATAATTGAGATTTTAAACGAGTTTCCCGACAAGCATTGAATTAAAAGTGAAGCATAAATGGAAAATGCAATGTTAAATTCGTTAATGTATTTAAAAGCTTGTAGTTGTGCGTTTGAAGGCAATGATTTACAAACATGTATGTACGAATCACCACTGCATTCTTACACACTCTTAGGAGAATGTGTTATAGGGATTTTTTTATCAAATAATTCAAAAGTTAAACAATGAGTGGTCACTGACGCTTGGAAAACGGAATGAGGTGTCTAACCTTTCGAAAATTGAGACATAGCATTCTCTATTGCAAATTTCAAGAGACTTCAATGCAGCCGAATGTACTAATGTACTAATGTAAATGCTATTGATTTTTCCAACCGAGAAACACAAAGCATAAATTTGTATTTTTTGTTCATTTTATGAATTGTTTTATTTATAAGTAACTTAATTTAGCTAAATTTACGTCAAAATCCGGCGTATAACGTGCACCTATGCTTTCAAGCTGCTATTTTTAATTTTTCGCTATATTCGCCGTAAAACGTGCATTCCCTTTTTCACAAGAAAACCTGAAATGTATATAATCAATACTTTTATATTTTGAACATATTTGTTCGAGGTATTATTCCAAGCTTTAGAAAAAATTATATACTTCTACAGCTGCAACCTTAAGTCCGAAGCATCTATGGCTTAAGCATACAGATTTCTTACAAATATGTGTTAGGAATTAAATATGGTGCAATTTATAATAAAGGGTGCTTTTTTAGAGGTATAGAACTTTAAATTGCAATACAACAACGATGTATTATTCGATTGACATGAATTTTTTTTTATTCGAAAGATAGTCTTGTGGCATTACCTTTTAAATATGATTTCTGGCATATGACTGCCACGGCTGGTTCGGATGTAGTCCAATCTGGACGTCCAATTTTCGATGACTTTTTCCAACATTTGTGGCCGTATATCGGCAATAACACGGCGAATGTTGTCTTCCAAATGGTCAAGCGTTTGTGGCTTATCCGCATAGACCAATGACTTTACATAGCCCTACAAAAAATAGTCTAGCGGTGTTAAATCACAAGATCTTGGAGGCCAATTCACTGGTCCAAAACGTGAAATTAGGCGGTCACCAAACGTGTCTTTCAATAAATCGATTGTGGCGAGAGCTGTGTGACATGTTACGCCGTCTTGTTGGAACCACAGCTCCTGGACATCATGATTGTTCAATTCAAAAATGAAAAAGTTAGTAATCATAGCTCGATACCGATCACCATTGACTGTAACGTTGCGTCCTTCATCGTTTTTGAAGAAGGATTCCACCAGCCCATAAAGCGCACCAAACAGTCAGTTTTCTGGATGTAACGGTGTTTCGACATACTATTGTGGATTAGCTTCACTCCAAATGCGGCAGTTTTGTTTGTTGACGTAGCCATTCAACCGGAAGTATTTTCGAAATAAAATTGCATAATTTGAAAGCGTTGGTTAGGCGTCTAAACAAAATTCGCTTATGAAAATCGGGAACAACGGCAATCTCGTTTTAGTTTGGCCCATTCGACGAATCTATGCAAACATAAATGTTTTTAATTTTATATTAAATTTCGACCATAATGATCATATTTAAAAATGTATTGAAAATGTATTAGAAAATTTTATTTAAATATACAATATATAAATGCCATATGAAGTGTGCATATTGGATGGACAGTACAATTATTTATGCTATATAAGAATATTATTTGATTGAATGTTACATAAATCGTCAAATCTTTTTTAATATTGTTATAAGTTTTATTCTATCAGTGTCTATTTTAATATTTTTTTATTAATTTATTGATTAACATTTTTTCATGTAACAGTATTAAAGCTTTTTACAATAACGCCTGAGTTGGTTTACTTATACACCTTTGTTTCATTTTTCGTTGTATCATATCATGCACTTTTAAGTCAATTTTGTAGTTTTTTTAATTTTTATAATATGACAATATATTCTAATAATTATGACAAATAGATCCCTGATATGCAATCGGTAATGCAGTAATCATATTATGAATTTATTGAAGGAAACACAGCTAGATAATGTGCTTGAATCGAAGTAAGATTTATTACTAGTGCTTTTTGTTGTCCTATTAATATATTAGTTAATATGTTGGAAAAACTAATGTCTTGATTATTGTTATTAATATTAAATGAATCTTACATGCCATGATATGATGTGATTTTGCAATGGCATATGTTGATTTCATATACTATGTAAATAAATTGATGGATGTTTTTATAGGGAGAACAAACACTCACCTGTGACTTCTAAAATTTGGGGAAGGGGAAATACGAATTGATAATTAAATTATAATTAAACCTTAAACCAGAAAGTTCTATTCCATATTTAATCTTCGGTTTCCTGCTTTACACATTCACATCAGGCATTCAGCAACTAAGCAAACTAATTGTATAAGCAAAATTCACTCAGCTTTGATATACGAGTCCTATTTCATTTATTACTGTCATAATCCGAACAATTTCCCAAGTTCCGCTCAGCTCGAAATTAAAAATTAATCAAATTTCCACGTACAGGTCAACATGAGGATTTTGAACCCGCACAGATTTAACGTGCATTAGTCTTGCTTTCCGTCGGGTTCAAAACGAATAGAATAGGAATTTAATGCAACCGACTCCCCTAAAATCAAGAATTTTGACACAAATTGAAAACTTTTATGATTTTATTTTATAGGTCATCTTATTAACTTTATAAAAATACAAAGTTTATTATTTTCCATTCACTAAAACAAAAACCCACAAGTGTTTTAATGAAAGCAGATGTCACTACTTTAAGCAAGATGTCAGTCATACTTTAAAATGCTTTTTACTCGAAATGTGATCGATTTGAAAAAATGAGTGATTTACTCGAATTTTTTTTGAAAATGTTCAAACGGGGACAGCGATTATTCAAAAAGTTTTGAAACTAATTAACTGTCAATGTTTGTGTAGTCTCTGTATAATAGTAGACGTGTTTTAGTTTTCAGATTTATCAATCAAGCTACAATACGGCTTTTACTTCTTAAGTGGCGCCGCCGTATATAAACATCTCACTCAGCCAGTGCGTAAATTGCTCTGGGCGTATATATACGTCTTTTCGATGTACGATTTTCTCTGTCACTGCTATCCATAAAAATATTCCGCTTTGGAATACAAAAAAAGGACCTTGAAAGTGTTTGTGAAGGATTTAATTATTTTAGAGGATTTTCCTGTTTATTCCCCCGCCAATACACCACATACGCACTTGCATACGTGCAAAACGGTGAAATTGGGGAGCAAATCACGTAAATTTTAATCGGCACTTAAGGGATTAATTATAAACCATAAAAATTATCCAGATACGTGTTAATTTTTGCATATAATTTTACGTATATATATGACAAGCCCGTGGGGTCACTGGTGATTATTAAACTTGTACTTATAACTTAGTATTGTTAAATCTATATATATATAAAAGGAGAAAAGCGACTCATTCACTGACTGACTCACTGACAGACTAATCACAATATCTCCGGAACTATTAAACCTACAAACGTGAAATTTGGTAGGTAGGTTTCCTTCATGGTGTAGACGTCAGCTATGAAAGGATTTTGCAAAGTTCGAACCTCAAGGGGCGTTACGGGGGTTTAAGGGGCGTTAGAGATAATTATTTCCTTTACTAAACTATTAGATGTAAAGTCGTGAGAAACTTGGTACACAGATTTCTTTCATAAAGTAGAGATTCCCTACATAATGATTTTTACAAAAATCGACCTCAAGGGCGTTGAGGGCGCTTAAGGGCGTTATAGATAATTATTTCCATTTTTAAACTATTAGACGTACAGTCTTGAAATTTGGTAAGCGGATTCCTTTCATAGAGTACAGATCCCCTACAGAATGGGTTTTGTGAAAATCGACTCCCAAGTGGCGTTGTAGAGAATTAAGTGGCGTTATAGGCAATTAACTCCTTTTTTAAACTATTAGACGTAAAATCTCGAAATTTCGTAAGCTGATTCCATTCATTGAGTAGAGATCCGCTTTAAGATGGGTTTTGTGAAAATCGTTTCCTAAGTGGTGTTGCGGGGGCTTAAGGGGCGTTATAGATAATTATTTCCATTTTTAAACTATTAGACGCACAGTCTTGAAATTTGGTAAGCGGATTCCTTTAATAGAGTACAGATCCACTGCAAAATGGGTTTTGTCAAAATCGACTCCCAAGTGGCGTTGTAGAGTATTAGGTGGCGTTATAGGCAATTAACTCATTTTTTAAACTATTAGACGTAAAATCTCGAAATTTAGTAAGTTGATTCCATTCATTGAGTAGAGATCCGCTATAAGATGGATTTTGTGAAAATGGTTTCCTAAGTGGTGTTGCGGGGGCTTAAGGGGCGTTATAGATAATTATTTCCATTTTTAAACTATTAGACGCACAGTCTTGAAAAATTTGGTAAGCGGATTCCTTTAATAGAGTACAGATCCACTGCAAAATGGGTTTAGTCAAAATCGACTCCCAAGTGGCGTTGTAGAGTATTAGGTGCGTTATAGGCAATTAACTCATTTTTAAACTATTAGACGTAAAATCTTTAAATTGAGTTAGCAGATTCCATTCACTGAGTAGTGAACTGTCATAAGATGGGTTTTGTGTAAATCGTTTCCTAAGTGGCGTTGCGGGGACTTAAGGGGCGTTATAGATAATTATTTCCATTTTTAAACTATTAGACGTACAGTCTTAAAATTTGGTAAGCTAATACCTTTCATGGTGTAGAGATCCGCTACAAAATAGTTTTGGAGAAAATTTATCCCCTAGGGTCACTGAGGGGAATTAAGGGGCGTAATAGATCAATATTTCCGCGTTTCAACTAATAGAACCACCTGCTTGAAAATTAGAAGGTATGTTCCGTTCATGGAATAAATTTCCTTTTACAAAGATTTTTGCGAAAACGGACCCCCAAAGGAGTGGGTTTTCGAGGGATTAAGGCATGTTATAGAAACATTCCTGTTTTTGAATTTAACTCACTTACTTGAAATTTATTGAGCACTTTTTTTTTCTTTAGTTGAATAGAGTTCCACTAAGAATGGATTTTATGGAAATCAACTCCAGGGGGAAGCGGGGAAAGTTATTGGAGCGTATTTATAGACAAAATTCCCGTTTTTGAACTGCTAAGACTATAATAATAAAATTTGGTTTGCATGTCTCTTTTGTTGAATTGGAATCCGCTAAGAATGCTGTCAACGAGGTATTGATGATAAAAATTCCTTTTCTGCTCTGTTAGATTTAGACTTGAAATTCAGCACGCATGTTTATTTTATGGAGTAGAGATCCACTGAAAGTTGCTTTGGTGGAAATCCACTTGATTATTAGTTTAAGTGAGCGAAAAAAATCTTTCTACTTCGATTTTAGACATAAATAGAAATTAGATATTATAATTTATGTTCTTTTTGTATCAAGGAGTGAGAGTGTAACAGCTATAAATATATTTTTCAATACAGTCGAATTCTTAATGCTAGATATCAATAATTAATATATTTGTAAACAGTATACATATATGCAACATCGTGAAATACCTAGTGAAGCGGGTGGGTAACGGCTAGTTAATTATAAAATACTTTGTGTAGTACTGAAGCATTTACTAGTGTATTACATCAGTGAAAATGTTTTTTTAATTTTTTATTATGTCAGAATGTATTTTGTTTCTTTACACTTTCAATAAATTAATAATTTTTTTAATAATCTTTTGTTTTCGATTTTTCAATATGCTCATGCCCCCCCTTCCTAGGAGGGTGCGCCCCACAGTTTGAAAAGCGCTGCCCTATCCAAGCGGTCTTCTGGAAATAATGGAAAGTTATTCATTCAAATGTCAGCATTTGTTATTAATATCTTTTCGAAAGCATTCGACAAAATACTCACACTAAAAATAAAGTACATTCATCAAAAAGTGAAACACATGGAAGAGAATTAGGGGCAAAAAGGAGAGTACAGATACGTTTGGAAAATGCAGATACAAAATCAAATATTCCCTGAAATCGTAATCGTCTTGATCGGTGAAAAACTTTTCTAAAATTCCTCAGAGAAATCCCATGAAAGATTTTGGCAGGTAAAACCATCGCACGGAAGAGCAAGGCAGCCCACGAAGAAATGAATTTAAAATTCAAATGAGAATCTTTTCTCTTTTCCTCGGCTTCTTTTCACAGTCGGACTTGTTCTCACCAAATTCTGTGATTCTTCAAAAGAGAGGCCGGATTTATTTATCTTTTTTTGATTGATTTCCTTTTAGTGGTCTTGAGTTTATTCGTTCTGCATTTCATATTAAATATTTTTTAAGTTAATGAGAGCTTAGGGACCCAGATTTGTATTAAAGATGTATTCTAAACAATATAATACAATGAAAGGGAGTAGAAATTTTTCATATTTTTACCCCAAAATATCTCTTAGCAATTTATTAATGATATCTGAAGGAAAAACTTGAATTTTACCGGTGTTTTCAGAAAACAACGCTACAGTGGCAACTGATACAATGGCTGGAAAAATATATAAAGAGTTTTTTTTTCCAGGTATAGAAGTTTAAGTTGGCATTACTTTCCAAGATGACGACCGAATTAACAGCTACAGGTGATTTATTCTCAGTTTGGTTTGCCAATTCATCAAAACGATCATCAAGCAAGGCGTAGATTCGTCGAATAGGCTCAAAACGAGATTGCCGTTGTTCCCGATTTTCATAAGCGAATTTTGTTTAGCGACGAGCGCACGTCTGGTTGAATGGATACGTCAACAAACAAAACTGCCGCATTTGGAGTGAAGCTAATCCACAAGTGTATGTCGAAACACCGTTACATCCAGAAAAACTGACTGTTGGGTGCGCTTTACGGGCTGGTGGAATCCTTCTTCAAAAACGATGAAGGGCACAACGTTACAGTCAATGGTGATCGGTATACAGTCATGATTACTACCTTTTTCATTCCTGAATTGAACAATCATGATGTCCAGGAGCTGTGGTTCCAACAAGACGGCGCAACATATCACACAGCTCGTGCCACAATCGATTTATTAAAAGACATGTTTGGTGACCACCTAATTTCACGTTTTGGACCAGTGAATTGGCCTCCAAGATCTTGTGATTTATCACCGCTAGACTATTTTCTGTGGGGCTGTGTAAAGTCATTGGTCTATGCGGATAAGCCGCAAACGCTTGACCATTTGGAAGACAACATTCGCCGTGTTATTGCCGATATACGGCCACAAATGTTGGAAAAAGTCATCGAAAATTGGACATCCAGATTGGACTACATCCGAGCCAGCCGTGGCAGTCATATGCCAGAAATCATATTTAAAATGTAATGCCACAAGATTATCTTTCGAATAAAAAAAATTCATGTCAATCGAATTATACATCGTTGTTTTATTGCAATTTAAAGTTCTATACCTCTAAAAAACGCCCTTTACATACAGTTTGAAATCTTTTTAATACCATTTCATGAAAAAATAACTTTTCCTTAATAATATCTTAATAATTGAGCATATTTATGTATTAATTTTTATTTGGTGAAAGTTAAATTATATTTTATTAAATTGAAGAATATTGCAGCCGATTGAATATAAGAGAGAGAGGAGATAATATGTAAGGATATTTAAACCACCTGTGGTCGCGGTATCTCTTCCTCATGTTAACTGAGTTGAAAACCACGCTTTCATTAACCAGAAACTCTCGGAAGGGCGATCCGAATGCTTATAAGTAGTTAAGGTTCTATTAAGTCAAACACGAAATGATGACCAATAGATGTTCCCAATATTTTTTTTTATCAATCTAATGTTAAACCTGATTTCGCGATATGTAGACAAGACAATAAAGTAGCAATAAATATTGGGTACTTATATTTTAGAGATGCAACCTCTGAATTAGTAAAATCTTCTAATAATTTGTTATAGCGGAACGACTATAATTCTGTACGATAATTCATGATTAAAACAATATAATTCAGGCAGTACTATCGTAACTACATTACCCACGTTATGTCTTTTCTGTATCTCATTGACTATTTATAATTTACTTAATAGCGTCCTTCGCTTATGGAATAGAGTTGTTCTATCTCAAAGTGCCTATTTGTCCCGATGGAAAAAACCTCGATTTGGAGAGAACGGTCATAGTTACAGCCTTACATGAAAATGCATAATTTATTTTTAAAAAAAATTAAACATCAGAAGTATACAATTATAATAAAAGCACTGCAAATTACGGCTGTTATGAAATTAATCACAATAAAAATATTGAAACTAATTTGCTTCCTTAGTTGTATGATACCATTCAAAATAGATTTATAAATATTGCACTGCAGAAATATATTTCCTTTTATCTATAAGATCATCAAAAAATATACTTTATTGATTTCATTAATAATTACCTGTTAAGTCATTGTATTTTATAATATTTAACTAATAGTACAATCTTAAAAGCACAAAAGGAATCATTTATAATTTTTTCTCTCCACTATTAAAAAATATGGGTTTTTCAACTCTTCATGGTAGCTTAATTTTGTGTAATTTATTTATTGTCTAATTTAGAACTATTTTTTCGAACAAAACAACTATATAAACTTTGATTTAGAATTTGGTGAAATACGCGTTGTTCAAACTTTGAATACAACGATGAATTAAATCACAAAGCTTATTGTATTAACCCTTTAACTGCCGAGGGAAAGTTACGAAATTCACCCACCACCACCACAGTGACCCGTTTTCCCCACCAGCGCGTGTTGTTACGCGATTTATTGAGGGAAACGAAAAGACGAGTTTTTAAACTTAAAAATTTTTACTTATACTTGAAAAAAGAAAATAAAAAGAATGAAAAAAATGAAAGTAAAAATAATTAATCTGTAGAGTAAGAATATAATAAAAAATAAATTTTATATCTTTTTTTAATCAATTCTCTGATATATCTTTACACCTGGTTGAACAAATAAAACAGTATGACATTTAGGGCATTCGTACAAAAAAAAATTTAAAAACTCCTATTACATACGGTAAGCGAAAATAACAGCAATTAAAAAACAGAAATGAGAGCGCACTCAAAAGAAAAATCAAGAAAAACTGCTTAGCTATTAAAAAAAAAAAAAAATTATCGTTCCTGGATTATACCCTTTCCAATTCCCCTTCCTTACCTTTTCTTCAAAATAAGTAAATTCTTTAGAAGCACTGTCAATGTCATGTTATTGTATTCGAATGCCTTGGGACTAGTTTTAAACAGAGCATTAGAATACAAAAAGTCTTTCTTTGGAAGGACGAGTATACACGTCCGGGGCACTAAATGCACCAGCTAAGCAGGACGTGTATACACGCCCGTGGTTGATTGATTGATTGAATATTAACGTCGCACTGTTCAGCTACACGAGGGCTTTTGGCAACGGATCACGTAATTTTGAACCATGGTCAAGTGACGTGGACGACACGCCCGTGGCACTGAAGGGGTTAAGCAAAATAGTTTTCTAACTCAAACGTATCTAAAACAAATTACCAATGATGTTTAGTTCAAATTAAGCAAAAATTGCATACCTAATTTAATGCATCATATTTCAGCTAAAAGATAAAAAAAAACAATTTCTTTTCGTAAAAATGAAATTAATTTATAGATAAATTAATCTCTCTTACGTATGGGACTGGTTACTTTTAACGTCACACTTTGAAACAAAACTACGATTACTGGCAAATGACCTTGTAATTTTGAATCCTCGACATGTGAAGAAGAGGACATTTTAGCTCGTCCGTTTCTCTTCAAACTTCACCAGGATTCCAAAGAAATGGCTTTAAGTTTCTACATATTTAATGTGCACTAATTCTGTACGCAGATCTTTAGTTGCACTGGGACTAGAAACCACAACACCATAGAAGTGGGCTTCTTAAACTTTCAATATTTACTACCCAATATTCAATCATAATTTTCTTTGCGCTCCCACTGTACAATAACAATGTATTGAATGTAATAATAATATAATTTGACGCTAAAGCTACAATAGAGTTTAATTTCTTAGCACCATCGGCGTATATAAACATCTCGCTCAGCCAAAGCATTAATTGTCCTGGAGAGAGAAGTATATATACATCTTTACAAAGTACGATATTTTGTGTGCACTGCTATTCATAAAATTATTCCGAAGGATTTGGAATGCAACAAAAGGATATTGACAGTGTTAGTGAAGGATTTACTTATTTAAAAGCATTTTCTCTTATTTATTTCTTTTCTTCCTCACCCAATACATCCCATACATGCCCCTACGTGGAAAACCGTTGCATTGGAAAGTGATTCAACAATTCTTTTAATCGGTCATTCAGGGATTATTTATAAAGCGTACAAATGATCCAGATAAGTGTTAGTTTTTGTATATAAGTTTATGTATGACAAGCCCATGAGGTCAATGATAAATATTAAACTTGTTCATAGCTTAGCTAAATTAATTATAAAATACATTGTGCTATACTGATACATCTATAAGTGTATTATATCAGTGTAAATGTGTATTCATTTCTTATTATGTCAGAACGTATTTTGTTTCTTTACTTTCAATAAAATCATAATTTTTTAAAATAATCTTGCTTTCGACTTTTCAATATACTCGAGCCCCTCTCGTCCAGTTATCACGCCCCTATAGGAGACGTGCCTCACAGTTAGAAATACTTCAATAGATTGAACGCCAGGCATGAGAATGCGTGACCTTGACATTATCACACACTTTTCAAATGTCTTGTAAAAGTTTGTTTCATTACAAACTACATGTAAAAGTTTGTGGAACATGCAAACGTCAATGATGTTGTAAGAGTTAATTTCTTTACAAAATTTATTTTGTAATTATTTCAAATTAAACTAGTATTTCTCTGCAATTCTATGGTAAAACTTTTCAAAAGTAAAAAAAAAAAAAAAAAAGATGTATAAATTATGTATGTAATAGATGTTCCTGCTTATATTCTCCGAGTTTTAAAACAACCGATGAAAATAAGTCAAATTATTTAAGAAATTTCAACTTATATAAACTGTTTCATCATTAACTTTATATTCTTTACTTGTAACAATTAATTAGAAATATCTCTTTAAGTGCTTTCAAACGTTTTGCTACTGATTTTCTAAATTTTTATTTTTGTTTGACAACTACTAGGGGAGATCGAATTTCAGTGAAGGTATTTTGGCGTTTTCATGGTAAAAAGTCAAAATAATTTTTGTTCGAAAAAAAACTCGCATTTTAGTACTTTTTAATCTTTATTGCGATGAGAAGACACCTGAAAAATAGTTACCAGAAAAAAACATCAGATACATTTAACAGTTTTTTTAGTATAACGGTTAAAAGAAAACTTGCTGAAATTACAATGCAGGGTAAAGCAAAGAACGGAAAAAAGCTTGAATTCGACGGTGCGTGGAAAGAGAACTAGGGATATGAAATATTGCAAAGTACGCTGTACAACTCACTACTTAGAACTCACTTATCAATTATCATTGCGTATGATTATTTATGTCATAGAAAAATATATTTATTTAGAGTCTCAAATCGTCTAAGCAAAATAACACCCTTTTGCATTTTTTCGAACATTCAAATTCTTTGTGGCAACATTGTTGTTGTTACTGATGCCACCTGATCGGCAAAGGCCAGATCGAGACCCATGAAATTTATCATGGCAAATAGTTAAGTGATGCATGCCGTTATATATATATATATCCGTAGATTTCAGCACCTTACAGGTGACAGCACAATTTTTGGCTCGTTTCCACCTCAAATTTGAGGAAGGACACTTCGAGGTGGTCAGGGGTCTCCCACCTCTCTTCCCCTTCCATCAATCTCGCGAGAAGATCCGCGGCCCGACTGCTATTTGTAGTACCCCCATGCCGCGAAGGCATGGGGCATTTACAAACATCCATGTCTTCTCCAGGATTCGAACCCAGGCCCTACGGCACAGCAGTCAACGTCGCTAACTACTATACCAGATTAAATTTTAGAATCATTATTTAATAGTTTTTCTCTTTATTTCCTTAACCTGACCATAGAGCATCCGTTCCACATAGGTAGGTACTAATTAATATATTTTTTTTCTCCACATCACTACGAACCAGCCTAATGACTACATGTTTAGTACCTTATAACAGTGTTTCTCAAACTGTGGGGTGCTGCGGGGCGAGCATTTCAAAAATAAAATATTTAAAATAATTATCAATTTACTGAAATGATGCAAAACAAAATGCATTCTGACATAAGAAAAATCCTATTCACACAGATTTACAATATTTATAAATGTGTCAGCACTGCAAAAAGTATTTGATAATTAATGTATCAATATTAAATTAAAAACATGTTTCGTAATTACTAGTGACTCCCATGGGCGTGCCATAAAAGAAAATTTAAAACTCCTCATGATATCTTGTACGATTTATATTTAAAGCATTATTGTTGCCTTAGCTTCAAAATACATCATTATTGCATTCAATACATAATTATTGCAAGGGGAGGGGGAGGGGCGCGATGAAAATTATTATTCAAAAATGGGACGCAAATAGTGAAAGTTAGAAAAGCACATCCTTATCAACACTTCCATTTCTAATTTATAAGGGATCTGCTCTTAACCAGATGAGTGCTTCTCAAACTTTCTCTCACTATTTGCGTCTCAATTTTCAGTCATAATTATCATCGCAGCCCCTTTTCCATACAATAACAATGTGTATTAAATTCAACAACACTATACGTTGATTCTAAGAGGCTACAACACGACTTCACTCTTTTAAGTTACACTGACGTATATAAACGTCTCGCTTAACCAAAACGATAATTGACCCGGACGATCTTTTCTGTACACTGTGTGTGTTATACATAAAATTATTCCACAGGCTTTGGAATGCAATAAAAGAGCCTTGACAGTGCTTGCAAAGGATTTACTTATTTATTCATTTTCTTCCCCTCTTCTCAATACATCGCATATGGCCCCCTACGTGGAAAACGGTGGCATGGGAACGGAAGTGATTTGAGTAACTTTTAACCAGCAGTTAAGGGATTAATTATAAACTATACAGATTTTATCAAAATAAATATTAGTTTTTAGATACAATTTTTTTGTATGACAAGCCCATGGTGTCACTGGTAATTTTTACACACTTGTTCTTAACTTAATATTGTTAAATTAATTATAAAATGCATTGTGCCGTACTGATACATTTATAAGTGTATTGTATCAGTGTAAATGCGTATTTTATTATTTTTTATTATGTCAGAATATATTTTGTTTGTTTAATTTCTATAAATTAATAATTTTCTTAAATAATCATTTGTTTTCGATTTTCCAATATGATCGTGCACTCTCATAAAATTATCACGCCCCACAGTTTCAGAAACGCTGGTCTAGATGTTTGAACGCAGTTTTATTCTTTACTTTTTCTTAACGATTCCCTTCTCCAAGTATTGAGTAGTTAACATTTATTGACCGTCCCAAGTAATGCATCATTTTTCTCTCTTTCTCATTGACAGTGGGAAAGAGGTGGTCACCATCCATCTTCTGCGATTGGATTACCGAAAGGACAGATCTTTATTTTAGCCGCTGTGAATTATCTAGAGGTGCACTAAGCATGAAAAAAATGGTAAAAGTAATAACCGAAATGAAATGAATAGCGGTTTATCTTCCAAAATATTCTTAGTTTTTTTTATCAACTTAAAGAAAAAGAGGACAGGTTCTTAGTATGGTATCAAACATAATAAAAAGAAATATAGTGATTTTCAGCTTGTTGGTACAATTGTTTCTATAGAATTGCTTAATATTTTTTACAACAATGAATCAATGTGTGTCAGTCATATTAAGTAATAAATTAACGATATAATACTTAGTATTGCCTAATTAACGCTATAATATATAGTCGTATGTACGCTTTCGAAAAATAATGGTTTCGAACATAGTCGAATGCCATCAAATATATATATACTTACATTTAAAAAAAACATGAGGTATAAGTACTTCATATGCATGAATATTAATTACATAATTATTCTGAGATATTAAAAAAATTATACGATATAAATTAAATTCCAGAACTATACTTAAGTATTTTGTTTTTAAAAACTGAGCTAGATTTTGATTATTTGTTCGAAGTAATACAAACACTTTACTTTGTAAGAGATTAACATCTTTATTTATGAGTGAGTAGATTTAGTTACGTATAGAATCAAAGCTTTTAAAAACTAAAATATAAGTTGTTTTTTTTTGTTGTTTTTTTTTCAAAATACAACCTCTAACAATAAAGCTCGGTGAATAGTCCTTTAACATTAACGCAGCTGAAATATTAATGAAAAATACCTTACTGAGAGAGAGAGAAAGAGACCTTCAAAGTAGTCACCACTCATAATTATGCACAACTGAGTTCAGCTATGCATGGCCTGGAAACGTTGCTAGAAGTCTTCTTCTGGGAAGGAGTTCAAAAGCCTAGTCACGTTTGTTGGATGCCGGAAATATCGTAAAACATCTGTCCTTTCAAAGCGAGTTAGAACCGTAGGAATAAGAAGTCTGATGGATTGTGTGTATGAGATCTGGCAAGTATGGTGGATGTTCAATTTGTACGATACACTTTTTGTTCGGAACTGTTTGATGATATTGGCTGTGTGAGGACGACCATTGCTGTGAACAAAAAATCCATGACCCTTGTAGTGCAGTGTTTCTCAAACTGTGGGGGACTTCAACCCTTGGGGCGTGACAGCTCTACAAAGGGGCGTGAGCATATTGAAAAATCAAGAGCAAAATATTATTTAAAAAAAATTATTAATTTAATGAAAGTGTACACGAACAAAATACATTCTGACATAAAAAAAAGAAAATACACATTTACACTAATGTATTATACTTATAAATATATCAGTGCTGCACAATTTATTTTATAATTAATGTAACAATTCTAAATTAAAAAGAAATTTATTCGTTACAGGTGAAGCCATGGGTTTGTCATACATATAATTTATAACAAAAATAAGCACTTATCTTGATAATTTTTGTACGGTTTTTAATTTATATCTTGATAATTTTTGTACGGCCAATCATAAGTTTCGCGATTCGCTTCCAATTGCCAACCGTTTTTCATGCAGGCACGCATATACGATGTAGTAGGGGAGGGGGAAGAATAAAGGAGCAAAAATAATCTGGAATAAGTAAATCCCTTGTAAACATTATCATTGTCCTTTTATTGCATTTCTAAGTCTTGTAATAATTTTACAGATAGCGCTACGCAGAAAAGATCGTACTTCGGGAATACGTATATATACTTCTGGAGAAATAAAGGCTTTGGCTTAGTGAGTTTTTTACATACACGGCGGGTGCTTAAGAGGTTAAAGTCGTATCGTAGTTTTAGTGTCAAAGTATAGTATTATTGAATTCAGTACATCTCACTATTGTATTGGGGGCACGATGAACATTGTGACCCAATTATGAAAATTGGGTCACAAGTATTGCAACTTTGAGAAGCACTGTTGTAGTGTGTACTGGGACGTAGACATTTCATGAAACGGGTAAAAGTTTCAATGTACCTTGCAGCATTCATCGCCATTCCATCAGGAAGAAATTCCTTGTGGTCAATACCTTGACTATCAAAAAGGGTGATGAACATCATTTTGATGCATGATTTAATCAGGAGGTCGCTAATCTTCCGCTTGGGATTGTCAGAAACACTTTCTGGTTCCTCTCGAAAACGGGCGAACCACTCGTATACACACTTCATGGATAGTGCTTGATTTTCATAAACACGTACCTGAATCACATGTTTCTTTCGGTGTCTTTCCAACCTCAAAACAAAACTTTAAATCAATCTTTTGTTCGTTCATTTTCCTGTTTTCAGATAAGAACCAATACACTGAACAAGCACTTTTTAAAAACAAGTTTTACAAGCAGGTGGTGAACACCTAGAGATACGCATGAACAGAGTTTTGTTTCACCAATGTTTCCACATCAGTCGTTCTGACTTCATTCTCCAAATTTATTGTCAGAGGTTGTATTTATTTTCTGCTGATTCTATAAGAATCATATTTACTAATTTTTCAAAAAAATATATGAATTTGCATTCGTTGTTCTTTTTTTATTGGGAAGAAAATAGGGTTTGAAGTAAAAGATGTGAATCCAATTAACAAAAAGAAAATTATAATCATTCCTTTTTTTTAAAAAAAAAGACACTTAATAATATTTTATTGCATATTCTACTGCAGAGATCAGATGAATCTTAACCACTTCATGATTTTGAAACAAAGCAAAAATCACAATTAATTTGATTCTAAAGAGTATTAAAGTTATGTCTTAAACCCACCTCGATTCAGAATGTTTCATACTGAAAAATGCTTGGTGTCAAATGCAAAAATATTTTTCTTTTAATTTTTTCGCTACAATAATCATAGTTGTTTTCACGCTACGTTATTGTATCAATTTTTAATTTATTTTCTATGTTGTGTTTCTGATATAACATTCAAAAGAAATTAAACTACTGTTTTCGTTCTTACGTAATATTAAAAAAAATTCGTTTCGTTTTAACAAGTATTATCATTCTACTTCTTCCTTCTAAATGATTTTGTATAAACCTTATGTAACAGGGAGGTATTTGTTTTCAAACAAAAAGTGGAAAGCGTGTTAAATTATGAATTATTAAATAGAATTATCTTCTAACGAAGTCAAATAATTTACAATTTTCTTATTATTATACAAAAATTGCTAATATATTTGAAATAAACAATTAACATTGTGTTATTTTCTTTAATATTTTACATTTTTTGAGGACTTTTATTTTGAAAATAAGTTCTGTCTTGTATTAGTTTGATTTATCAAACTTTTTTAATGCAGTTTATCTGATTATTACATTATCTTTCAATCTACATATATTTAATTTAATTAGTATTAAATAAAAGTTCTTATTACACTTCTCAACTTGAATTCGTATAATCTGTGTACCCACTTTATTTTGTTTATATCTACATAATACAACAATATATTCATAATATAAAAAATTAGTAATTTACTGAAAAGAAACAAATTAAAATACTTTCTATAACACATTTATACTGTTATAATCTAAAAATATATAGGAGAAAAGCGACTCACTCACTGACTAATCACGATATCTCCGGAACTATTAAACTTACAGACTTGAAATTTGGTAGCCAGGTTCCTTTCATGGAGTAGACATCAGCTAAGAACGGATTTTACTAAGATCGAACCCCAAGGAGCGCTACGGGGGTTTAAGGGGCGTTATAGATAATTAGTTCCATTATTAGATTTTTAGATGTACAGTCTTGAAACGTGATACGCAGATTCCTTTCATAAAGTAGAGATCCCCCTACAAAATAATTTTTACAAAAGTCGACCTCCAAGAGGCGCTGAGGGCGCTTAAGGGGCGTTCTACATAATTGTTTCAATTTTTAAGCTATTAGACATACAGTATTGAAAATTGGCAAGCTCATTCCCCTTTCATAGAGCAGATATCCCCTAGAAAATGAGTTTCGAGAAAATCGAATCCCAAGTGGCGTTGTGGGTACTAAAGGGGCGTTATAGATAATAATTTCCATTTTTTAATTATTATTTGACAGACAGTCTTGAACTTTCGTAAGTAGATTTTTTTCCTGGAGTAGAGTTCTGCTACAAAATGGATTTTGTGAAAATAGTCCTCCAAGTGGCGTTGCGGAGAATTAAGGGAAGTTATAGGTAGTTATCTCCTTTTTTAAACTATTAGACGTAAAACCTTGAAACTGAGTAAGTAGATTCCATTCATTAAGTAGAGATCTGCTATAAGATGGGTTTTGTGAAAATGGCTTCTTAAGTGGCATTTAGGGGGCTTAAAAGGCGTTATAGACAATTATTTCCCTTTTTTAAACTATTAGACGTACAGTCTTGAAATTTGATACGCAGATTCCGCAACAAGAGATCCGCTACAAAGTAGGTTTGGGGAAAATTGACCCCCAAGAAACACTGAGGAGGATTAAGAGGCTTAATAGATAAATATTTCCGTTTTCAACTATTAGACCTACCTGCTTGAAAATTAGAAGGTATGTTCCTTCCATGGAATAGAGTTCTTCTAACAAAGAGTTTTGCGAAAACCGACCCCCAGAGTAATGAGGTTGCGAGGGGTTAAAGAGAATTATAGAAAAATTTCTGTTTTTGAATTTAACCCATTTACTTGAAATTTGCTGAGCAAGTTTCCTTATATAGTTGAATAGAGTTCCACTAAGAATGAATTTTACGGAAATCAACTCCAGGAAGAAGCGAGGTGAGAGTTATTGGGGCGTATTGATAGACAAAAATCCCGTTTTTGTACTGCTAAGACTATAATAATAAAATTTGGCTTTCATGTTTCTTTTCTTGAATTGAAATCTGCTGAAAGTTGCTTTGGCATAAATCAACTTGATTATTGCGTTAAGTGAGTGGAAAAATCTTTCTACTTCTATTTTAAATATTAACAGAAATTAGAAATTATAATTTCTGTCTTTTTTATATCAAGAGGCGAGATTTACAGCTATAAATATATTTTTCTATACAATCAAATTCTTAATGCTAAATATCAATTACTTATATATATGTAAACCGTATATAATTATACAACATCGTGAAATACCCAGTGAAGCGGATGGGAAACGGCTAGTATACTTATAAATGTATCAGTGCTACAAAATGTATTTGATAATTTATCAATACTAACTTAAGGACAAGTTTAATAATTACTATTGACTTTTCCATGGGCTTGTCATATACAAAATTTCATACTTATCTTGATAATTTTACGGTTTATAATTAAAGTCGTATTGTATTTTTTGCGTTATAGTATATTATTATTGTATTTAATACGTTCTTATGGTACGGATGAGGACGCGATAAAAATTATGACTGAAAATTGGGTTGCAACTATTAAAAGTTTGAAAAGCATTGTTGTACTGTAAATTTTTTTCACAAATCTAATGACATAGAATATCTTTACATAAAACATATAATGAAAGTTATCTAGCATATTAGATCAGTTGTTATACGAGTATCTAAACTAATTTTAAAAACATTAAAAAATTTGATACAAATGTAAAACATATATAGTTTATGTGTAAAGCATTGAAAATATTAAAATATTTTTATGATAGAATGAGACCTTTAGAACTTTTTCCTGTTACTAATTGAAAAGAAAAAAATTAAGAAAACGTATTTGCAAAGTCAATAGTTAGAATATTTACATTGTAATAATTTAAGGATATTGTGATTTTTCCCACAAAGCATGAATGAAAAATATCTATCGAAATATCGCAGCGATTAAAAGGAATGTGCTACGTTAACTGTTTTTATTTTACGAGTTTCATATATTTTATCTAAACTGCAAATTATCTAGCAAAAAATCTAACATTTTCATACTTGAAAAAAATAGCAGAGATAAAAAAAAATTAATACATTCCAAAGAAATGTTCTGATGGTGGAATTCTTCATTACTCTTATAAATATTTGAGTTCTAAATTTTAGGTAATTTTGAAAATCATGTTTATATATATAATATGTTTCTTACACGTGATTATGATGTTTCGTCAGTTATAGCTCTTGATGCGGACTAATAGTTTTACAGAATGCTGGCAACAAACTTTTACTAGTGTTAACGTTCAGATAATTATAAAATTAGAAAGAGGGGATTTTTCTGTGAGAATTTTAATTTCTATCAATACTACTAGCTAAGACACTCTTCTGGAGATAAAGAAATTTAAAAAAACACTCACATGGAATCAAAAATTTTATGTAACTCTTGGAACTATTCACTATTTAATCAGGTATTTATAATCTACCTGATATGATTTTAGAAGTATATGGGATTTTTTCAACAAGCAAATGTTAAGCAGTTTCACCCATGTGATGGGTTCAAAAAAATCAAATATTTGTTTTTATAAATTGGTTCCTTTACATATTTAGAATACGGAAGTAAAGTGATTTTTTTTAAAATTCAAAGTCATTATAAGGAAACAGGTGTTATAAGAACAGCTGTTCGGAGTGCTAAGTTAATATTTTCATGGTATTAATCGGTTTTGACACTTTAAACGCGTTTTTCTCAAAATTGTGTTTTTTCTTAAACTTTCTTCCATTACATCTCAAGAACGTTTTGCACCTAATGATTTCAAATTGATAGGGCAGACTCAGCATATATATATACGCACCAAATGGACTACGATCATTTGAAAATTCAAAATATGTCTATTTTTTATAACAAAAACATAACCCCCCCCCATGAAAATCGAAACATTTTCCTCAGAGTTCTACAAAAGATCCTATTTTTGATATTTTCAGTTGAGTATAGTTCATTCTGTGCATTTAAGCTTGTAGATTAAAGCGCCGTTAATTTTTTTAAATTTCAGATAAGCCAATCAGCTGGAATCGTGGAGGAAGTGAGCGTTCATTTTTTCGAGGCGGATGTGTTCAGAGCACTATAACTCACGTTCTTTTAGATATTTTTGGCTAAAAGTTTATATACATACTCTTAAAATACATATAAACAAATGATAAAAAATGTAAAGTTCTATCTTTTTACTGGTCGTCAAAAAATTCCATAAAACTGCTTAAAAAAACAGACCGTCACATAGGATGGACCCCTTTACACACACACACACTTACATATTTATTTGCAATATTTTGACACATACATTTAAGTGAATTGTTATGGAAGTTCCTGGTTATATTCAGTGTTCGATAAAATTAATTTTTAAAATATTTCACGCACACACACACATTTTGGAGGATTATCTACAAAAAAAAATGTAAAATCCTTAATTAGGAGAGGTTTATTGTTCTTCTATCGTCTTTGGCAGTAGTTTTTTACAGAGCCCAAGACATTTTTAATTATTTCCCTGTGACAAATATTCGAGTTTACACACGAGTAATTTCTTCTTCTCTTCGAGCAACTAACATCCAATATATTTTTTCCCCTCTTAAAAGTCACCGAAACCTTAGACTGGATAGCTTTTGATATCCTAATTGGAAGATCATATCTTTTTACAGCAATTAGATAAAAATGTTCAATTAAAACATACGCTAAGGTTACATAATGATTACATTACCTCCAACGTTAAATCTTATTCAAAGGGAAGTTCAAGATCCGCTTTTCAATATCAATTTAAGACTAATGTATGCCTTTATTTTTTTAAATGTATCTGAAGGTTCATCAATGAAAGGGATAGTTATACCCTCTTAGAATTTTAATTTCATCACTGGTGGATATTTTTATAATGCTAATGGGGATGTAAAAATTAATAAATGGATAGAATTAAAATACGCGTGTTTATATCTATATCGAGAAGTTATTTTTAAAATTCTATCACAGAAATAAAGATTTTACTTATCAGTAGATAATCTCTAATTTTGAATAAAGATGCAAGATAAATGATTTTGATTTCAGTTTGAAATGTCTATATCCTAAATAGATGTCCTTGTCACAGGACATGTACCTCATAATATCGCTTAATAATGAAACAAAAATCACACTTTTAAAACAAGATTTTAGGATTTCTTTCAAATTTGTGGATATTTCACCTTTTAAGAGATATTCTTTTTAAAATTGTTAAAGAACAATCGCACATAATTGTTAATAAAATAATTATTAACAAATATATTTTCTTATTGGTTATCCCCAGTGAATTTTTACTTAACTATCTTTGATTTTGGTGATATATATTATTTTCAGATATTGTCTCTATTTATTTTAACATTGCAATTATATGTAGATATGATTTATTACTCTTTATTTTGGTTGCAAATCACACTCTACACTATGGATATTAAATGGTTATTGAAGTTTACTATCATAATTACATAACTTATGAGAAATTTAACTATTTTTCACAAGCTTTATTATAAAAGCTTGGATATATATATATATATATGTATGTATTGCGATATCCCCCCTTGGGAGAATATCTCTCGGAGTATCAGCGTGAGCTATAGAGGTGTAGGATTAACGGAAGAACTAGAGGCATACATAATCTTAATCTATCTTTCAACTTAAACTTCTAATAAATTAAATTATAAATAATTAATGTGAGAGAATATACGATGGCAAAATACGCAACACACAATATATATAGATAATAACGGCTTAACCTAACTCGGACCACTATCAATAACTGAATCGCCTAAACTCAATTCTAATACAATCACTGATTCTAATATTAAATATTCAATCCTACCTTGCTGCAGTCTGGAGAATCAATCACTAATATCTTAAAAGCAATCTTGTGTTTATTTCTATGCACTGGTATACACCTTGGTTTTCTATACCTTTATCAATTATAACTTCTAATCACCACCATGTAATCTTATCCAAACTTGAACCACTAACTGTATTAACATTACTCTACTTGCCATCAACTGCCACAAATTGCCATCTCGCTTACTCTAAGTTCCGATATTTAAAAGCTTGTGAATTTGCAACTTTCATTCACACTTCACTTCTTTGATTTGATTGGAAAAGAGTTGCCATTAATTCTGGCCCAAAGAACCCAAAGGGCATTTTAAAGAAAATACGCGTGAGGCCGTCACAATATATATACTATAAACCTAAACTTATCCCCCACAACAAACACAAAAAATGCCAATGCTGCTCAAGTAAGTGGCAGATAATTTTATGTATGAAAAATTTGTTTTGTTTGTTCTCAAAAATGTACAAATCCTCCTGGGTATAAACTGCAGTGAGGAGATAGATAACATGTAATACACTACACATACTTTGTCGGTGTTTACCTAATATAAATGTAATACAGCAGACAAAATGAAGAATATTTTTTAATTTATTTACGCTCCGAACATATAAGACGTGTTCGATAATATCTTATGCTTATCATCTTATGTCGTAAAGCAAAGTGCAATAATTTGCCTAATCTCTCTGAACAGCAATATATCGTTCCCGATGATTCCCCTATTGCAGGATACAGCTTTAAAATGTTGTCTCTCAGCTAAGCCGTCGAATTTTCATGATGTCTTCTCTGTGTTTCATGATGTTTTCGGTAATTTTCTGAGGCATTTTCAAGAATAGAAAAATGAAATTGAGCAAACTGATTGCTTCTGTAAAATCAAAAGTTTATGTATGCGTATCAGGACTGTCTACTTTTGTGAACCAAACCACACCCCTCTAGCTCAGTGCTTATAAAACTTTCACTATTGGTGACCCAATTTTCAATCATAAATTTTATCGCCTCCCCTTTATACAACAGTAATGCGCTTTGGGGTTTACTAAAGCTACCATACGATCTTAATTAAAAACAGTACAAATTCACAAGATAAATATTACATTTTGTATATTCGTTACTTTTAAGTAATATATATTTTAAGCTAATTACTTTTAAGTAATATATATTTTAAGCTAATCACTTTTAAGTAATACATATTTTAAACAAAGTATTTTTAAGTAATAGGATCATTATCATGTTATTTTTCGTATTTATAATTTTTAAATTGGAACTTTTTTAAAGATTTATTTCTTCCATCATCCATTTCTGAAAGTTTAAATGCCAGTAGAAAAATAGTCTAGTCCATGTTGCTCTCTATAATACCCGACACGATTAGCATTCTTGCGAACGTCTGCGTGAGTATGGGCAACCTATCTGATGTCTGTGCAAAATGTGTAATTGCAAATGTTGGTATTTTTTTTTTACTTTTGCAGACCTAGCTCGTTCCCCAGAAGCTGGTATCACTTTTTGTTGCTGCACCGTATAATAAGCGATACCAATTGCCGCAAGTAATTATGACGCCGAGTTTCCTCCTCAGAAAGACGTACCTGAGCTCTGTCGATGCGAAATTGAACTTAAGATTTTTTTTAAAAAAAAATATGGCAGTCAAGCGAAATGGGCACTTCAAGGGATTTTTTTACATGCCGCATAATCATACGACATGGCCGCGGTCGATTTTCTGTATCATGAAAATCCACCGACATGGTCCGGGGTCGAACCCGCAACCATAGTTGCAAATGGCCAGCGACAAACCAACTACGCCACCCAGTCAGCACTAGCTGAATAGTAAGGCAGTGTTTCTCAAACTTTGGGGCATACCACCCTGTGGGAGGGTGCGAGAACCCTGAGAGGGGGAAGCGTGCATATTGAAAATAAAAGGT
Source organism: Trichonephila clavipes (assembly GCA_019973935.1). NCBI lineage: Eukaryota > Metazoa > Arthropoda > Arachnida > Araneae > Nephilidae > Trichonephila > Trichonephila clavipes. The sequence continues at coordinate 1,148,344 of BMAU01020332.1, read as the reverse complement.
TTAAAAAATATTTTTTTTTGGAATGAAGTAAAACAAAATGCATTCAGCCATAATAAAAAATACACATTTACACTGATATAATTTATATATATCATCTGGTGATCATCAAAAGTTAAAAATTCCACTTCAAACGCTCATTAACTATCTGTCATAATACAACCGAACAAAAAACGTCATTTTGTTTGCTTTGCTGTAATCACACGATGAGAGTTTTTTTATTACGTTTCTTCTAACCCCTAAAATACTACTTTTGATTAGCATGTATTTAACCTTCAAACTTACTGGTATGTTTCACTCCGTCTCTTTTTCTTTTAGGAAAGTTGTAAATAATATTTTTGTGTTACTTTTTTTTCTATGTGAATGAGTTTTATGATAAAAGGATAAGCATATTGCGAGCTTTGAAGGATTAATTGGCCAATATGTATTTTTATGAGTATTCTGAAGCATATAATGTGCGAAACGAAAAACGTTTCACACAATTACTTTTTAGAACTGATATCGATATTTTTATATTGAAACATGGGAGTGGTCGCATAAGGTACAGAGTCAACCCAGGCTCACGACATCGTTAATTCTGCGAAAACTGTATATTCGTTAACAGTGACCTTGACAGTATCCTCCTATTATACAGTCTTAATTGGAACAAAAATGAATTTGTCACAAATATGCCTCTTTTTTGAGAGTGGCGAAAGTTTTTTTTTTTTTTTTTTTTTTTTTTTTACAATCAAGGGACTTGTTTTGATCGGGTTCCCTGCGCGACCACTTTTGTTCAAAAACTTTTTCTGTGAAGATGCTACACTTTCTCCTATGAACTTCGTGGTTTTAATTGCTGTGTTGCACGACTTCTTATGGTTTATAAATGAAAATGAGCAGAATATATAAAAAATGGGCATCGATGATCGCTATTGAAGGAAGTAGAAACTGATCAAGCAATTGAAGAACCTGCTTAAATAATGCATATTAATCAAGATAGCGAAAGTAAGTATGATAAAAGCGATAGACATGAAACGTTTAAGTTGAACTGAAATTTTCAAATACTGCCGAAAAAACTTATGAAGAAAACTATGAGGCCATAAATGTAGCACTTCGCATTGTCAAAAAGACACAAGGAAGAAAAAGTTCAAAATACTATTTGTAGATCATCAAACGACACTAAAACTATAATAACGTGAAGAAAATATGACAGTTTTGCTGGAAAATAACGTTCCTGTATTGTTAGCGAATAGTGTCTATGATTTATGTCCTTTATTAAGGTCACGCACATTTGGAGCATTAGTTTCATTGGATTTTTTTCCCAAATTATCAAAGAAAAATTTAAAAGTCCTTGAAAATAGTTAAGTATATTTTCTTTTAATTAAATTACTCACCGGGATTGTGATTTTTATCGTGAACAGTAAAAATAATTCCAAAATAAGTAATAGTTTAAAAACAAACTAAAAAATATGCTTTTATCGTGAATCGAACTAAAAAGTAAAAAATAAAAATATATATTACTTAAAAGGAACATATACAAATTTGATGCTTATCTTGTCAATTTGTACGGTTTATAATAATGATCGTATTGTAGCTTTAGCATCTCTCTCTCTCGAAGTGCATTATTATTGCATTCAATAAATTATTATTTGGGGGGGGCGATAAAAAGTTATTTTTGAAAATTGGGTCACCAGTAGTGAAAGTTTGAGAACCACTGTAGTAAGGAGAGTAAAACCAAGAGCACGGCAATAAATACAGAAATGTAAAATGATTTTTTGATGAATGCTGATATTATAAATGGATTTAAATGAACTGGAATTTTAATCCTCACATAATTAGCATTTACTATTAATGTTAAATAATGAAAAAAAGTAAAATTTCGATGGAGAATAATTGTGTTATTTTTAGTATTTAAAACTAGAGTACTTCAAAATGCTTCAACCCTGGAGCAGACGCGCACTCGATACTAATGTTGACAGTCACGCGGGATGACGGAGTTACCCCCAAACCTTTTTTTTTACAATTATTTCTATTGAACACCATAAAATTTACAATTCTAGTATATAATTTAAGTAAGAAAAAGTATACTTACCTACTTTTTTACCTTTTTTCATTTTTCTTCGATAACTTGAGAAAAATTCCAATAGAACAGAACTAAAATGTTTCTAAGGTACGCGACCTTAATAAAGGACATAAATTACAGACACTTTTCACTAATATTACAGAAATAATATTTGCAAGCAAAATGGTCATATTTGTTCAATTTTTTGTGATTTTGCTATCGTGTGTCTCTGCACCCCTTGTGAACTCTCCCGGGTTAAATGAGTAATTAATGCAAAAATATGAATGCTGGTTCTAAAAAGGAATTGTGTAAAACGTTTTTCTTAATGCTTTTTATGTTTCAGAATGCTCCTAAAAATAAATCATGGTCAAATAACTGTTCAAAGTGCTTTCTGTGCTTTCCCAATGCCATTCAACTCTTTTGGTATGAAAAAAGCGCGTTCTGTACAACTTCCCTAAATGAAAAATAAAGACATAAACAAAGGTACGAACTAACCATACCAGTAAGTTCGAAGGTTTGTCTTTTCTATGAAACAGTATTTTAGATTTAAAAGGAAAACTTAATAAAAAAATATCTCATCGTGGGATTACAGCAAATGAAACAAAACTATGTGTTTTTAATTAGTTATAGGATCAGATAGCTAATGAATGTATCGAAGTGAAACCTTTTATGTTTGATGAAGTAATATCGCCAGATGATACGTATAAATTATACCATTGTAAAAATGTATTTTTTTATTATTTTGTTTACTTCATTCAGGTAAATTAATTCTTTAAACCTTTAATTTCCGATATGCTCACGCTCCCTTGTAGGGTTATCACGCCCCCAAGGGGGCACTCCCCACTGTTTGTGAAACACTGCTCTGGTTGCATTTATTAAAGCATGATAAAGTATGGCTTATCCCTTTCATATGTTTCTTTGGGATTTCCTCGAATATAAGTTGTAATTGAAAAACAAAGCCGGTATGATTTTTCAGGATTCGTATACATAAACCATACGCTATATTAAGCCAAAGTTAAGACAAACAAAGACCGATCATTACAGAGATGTAACGTTCTACCCCGCAACCATTATATCGCGAAAGGGCCAAGGGTTCTAGGGTGCCCAAAGCCTGACTGATGCAAAGTAACTATGGTTTTGAAATCCTTTGTAAGATCCGGTTTAGGGTCCAAAACCTGGCTTTGCGGGCTGGTCCTGATGTTCTCTGATACACCACTGAATCATCACTAATCTTGTTTCAAGAATCTTGCCAATCAAGTTTAGATAAAGCTCAAAAACACTTTTTATGATTAACATATATGGCTGACACTGATTAGAATCTTTACTATGTCATGCTTGCAACACATAATGAGCATTTGAATGAATAATAAATTTACGATGCATAACATGTTTATCCTCAAATAAAAAAAGAGTACAAAAAGAGCCATTACCTTGAAATTAAGAAAAAAAATTATAAGGTCTTAAGAGTAAGAATTCTACAGCATAATCCAAAGAGAAGTTCGATTTTTGAATGCTTTGATAAGTTAACAACTATCTCAATCAATAGGTGAATGAGATAAATGCAAAAAAAAGTAATTCCACTAATAACTCCTGAATAAAAAGTTATCATTTGCTGATAGAAATATAAAGCGTTAGAGTATTTGTATTGCTAATATTTTAGCTTACATGCTTGAAATGGCACAACAGTGACAGTTACCACCAAAAGAATCCAAGACATCATTATGCTCAATGCATAGCTTGTATCTCCGATTTGAAATACAATGAATTTTATGTTGATTCAGAATACGACATGGCTATATTTAAATAAATGTAAATTTTTGGTCATGTATATGTAAATAAATGCAATACTTGGATATAAATAAAATGCAAATTACTGCATATGAAAAGTAAAACATCCTTACAAAATCATCTTTAATGTTTATTTTGTAGCATAAATTAATATAAAACTGTATCTTATTTTGGGGCAAACATAAGAACGCATTTAGAGCATTATAATTTACAAGTGAGGAGGGGCTACTAAATCTATATAATGATCTTTTTATTTATAGAGCAGTGAAAAAAGTACAAATTATCTGAGGCAAAAGAAAAAGGCGTCACTATGCGTCAAGCCTTGAGCCCATAGATTCCTGCTCCCCCCCCATGATGTGGAGGTGTACGTTATGCTACCGAAATGTAGACACTTCAAGATGCCCTGTTCATTTGTTATAAACAGTCTCCTGACAATGCGCATTCAGTTGCTTTCTCTCAACGCTCAAGCAATCCGCACTTGATCGAAGACGAAACTTTCAATAACATTGACATTATCAATAATTTGATAAATTATGAAGATGGACAAGAAGCCAGATTCTTTGAGAGCGGGTAAAAATATGCAGGGATCCAGCTTTCCAACAAATTAAAAAGTATTTTCTTAAAATAGATACCAATTAAGAAAGGAGTATAAAATTCCAAAAAGGACTTCCATCATGTATGATTGGTTATCGTGGCATTTACAAGTAACTGACCAATCGTCTTTCGTCACAAAAACTTATCTCTTTATGTTGCCAAAAAATAAATCAATTGAAATTGCGCTTTCAAGTGACGAAAGCGATTTTGAACTTATTCATTAAAGGACAATCAGTAGCCTTTTAAAGACATATCCGTATATACAGATGGGTGACAAAATAATACGAACACCTGTGAAAGAGGAGAAAAGCTTTATTAATAGGGAGTTGGACCCCCCTTTGACTGAATTACAGACTGTATGCGACGTGGGATGGACGAATAGAGGTCATGAACAACTTGTAATGGAATATGAAGTCATTCTTCGTGGAGAGCGGTCTCTAATGCCGAAATCGTAGATGGTGGAGGGAATCGAGCACGTAGTTTTGACTCCAAATATCCCCACAAATGTTCAATAATATTTAAATCAGGTGACTGAGGGGGCCAATAAAGATGACCTACTTCCACCTCATGCTCTGCAAACCATTCTTGCACGATTTTAGCAGTGTGGATAGGAGCGTTGTCGTCTTGATAAAGTGGGCTTTCTCCGGGAAATGAAGTCTGGACAAATGGATGCACCTGATCCCCCAGGATATTGACATAGTGGGCAGCTTTAACCTTGCCATGCAGAGTAACAAGTGTCCCAAGACCACACCAAGATATCGCCCCCCATACCATAAGGGACCCACCTCCATGCTTAACAGTCGGCACGATGCATTCAGGAGAAAATGCTTCTTTGGGCGTTCTCCACACATAAACGCGTCCGGTGGTTTGGAATAGGGTCAACGTCGATTCATCCAACCAGATGACTTGTTGCCACTGTTGGGGGTCCACTGTCTGTGTGTTCTACACCACTGGCGTCGCTGTAAAGCATGACGTGCTGTTACCAATGGTTTACGAATTCCAACTCTTCCATACAAGTTCGAAGCATGAAGTTCCCTTTGGACGGTTCTTGCTGAAATAGGGTTACGAAGATGACTATTCACCTCAGATGTTATCTGGGTTAGCGATTGCTTGCGCTTTCAGGCCACTATGCGGGTTAAGACTATTTTATCCCTGTCGGTAAGCTTTCTTTTTCGTCCACTGTTGTGCTTGCCAGACGTCACATTCCCGCATTTCTTGTATGCTGTCATAACGGCAGATACAGTACTCATTGCACGCCCCAAATAAATGTCTGTTTCTGTCACCGAGCAACCAGTGCACCTCATTCCAACAATCATACCTTTTTCGAACTCTGACAGGTCCGTCATTATTGCGCTTTTCAGAAATTACAATTGACGCGTGCAACACCTATCGCAGCTGTCGAGCGACTGATACTTTACCTTTCGAATCCGCTAGGCGGTGGACTGCAACGCTAACTGACATGCGCGTTGTGCGTCTTTGAAATGGGCCATGCCTTTTCACGGGTGTTCGTATTATTTTGTCACCCATCTGTACAATGAGAAACTATATGTTTTAAAAATATTTCCATGTGTAATATTTAATTATTTATTTTGTTATGGTAGTACTCTTACATAAATTCCGTAAATAATTCGAATATTTTATAAATGCGACTTTTTTTTTATGCGGTCTCTATCCACTACATAAAAAAAATTTTTGCAGTATTTCCACGAATTAGTTTGTTATATGTAAGAATTTATGAAAATTTTGAATATTTTTTGTGCGATTTTTTTTATGCGGTCCCCATCTACCGCACAAAACAGGTTCAACTATATATTTATCAAAAATACAAGTTTAATGGGTTTTTTTAATAAATTGCATAGTATTTGGTATACCTAAGCCAGTCTTAATTGCTATTCAGATTATTGCATAGCAACAATGTACAAAAGAATTAATATTTAATCGAAATCTTCAAAAATAGATTTCAAAAGGTCACAATGTGAAAGTTATTTAAATACGATATAGTTATTTGGAAGCATCTGTCGTTGAGTAAGTAGCTATCCACAATCCAATTATATTCAATACTGGAAAACTATTTTTTTTTAATTTTTACAAGGGTGTCTGCGTTTTTGGAGTATTAAATATTTATTATACCTTTCTCTTGCACTGCTGTTGCTTTGGAATTTGAAACTGGGAATAGAAAATCATTAAAGAAAAAGAAAAGAAAAATCACTTATCTCATTCACTGCAGCATAGACAACAATTGAGACGCAAATCTTTTCATCATCAGAGAAAGAAAGTATATATGTTTTGCTACACCCATCGGGATTAATTTATTTTAACAATCTCTACTTCAAGTGATTACAGCTGAAAGGATCCAATTTAAAGCTCCTTAGTGGGGGAACTTTATTATTGTTATTATTTTTATATTGCTTTTTTTTTTACTTTTTCACATAATTCACTTATTAATTCTAATCCATTTTCTTTGCATTCTCACAGATTGTGTTGCCCATGTTATTGAATAAGATTTCAAATACCCAATTTGCTAATACTTCTTATTTTCTCACTTTTAATCTACAAAAGTAGTAATTTAATGGTCTATAATCCATGGAGTAAAATGCATTGTTAAAGAAAAAGTAATTTTTGTAGTAAGCTTAGAGTTTTTTTTATTTTTTTCTGTTATTTTTAGTAATTCTTGGGTGCATTATCAGATTCAATTGTAATGAAATCTTTAATAAAGTATTCCCCAAGAACTTCTTGTTAAAGATGTATCATGATAAATTGAATACTGCAATGTGAACTAGATATTCATAGTGTTAAAAAATCATGCTCAAAGTTTAATTATTTTGAAGAAAGAAATATCTTACGAGCATTCATTAAAAAATATTTACCTCAAATGTTATTTTCATCTGGATTTTTCTCCTTTCCTTTCCTTATGTACATTCACCTTCTTACGTGTACTACTTTCTAAAAATCAAGAAGAAAAAAAATTATTCTCTCAGACCGAAAATATTATTCGGTCTTTGAATCTGTTGTTTTCTTTTTTCGAGGCTTCAGTGCCACGGAGGAAAAAAAATAACTCATCATCAACTATCATGACAAACGAAGGTGATTAAAATATCATCTTCTTCTCACCATTATTTTTTTACCCATTAAATTGTATAACAAAGATTTTTAAACAATCTCTAATAAACATAAATACCCACCTAAATAGATTGATTTGATTTTACATTGTATTCTAAGGCAATACAAGGGCTATTGGTGTTATTGTTGTTGTCGTGTGATTTTATACTGGAATACGTATTGTTACGTTGATCCGGGTTCAAGGATTTTATGAAAGACAGTCACAAAGAAAAACAACAGTTCTTTAAGAGCGATGCGAATTTATTATCTGAAATCCAATTCTCTTTAAGTACAGAATTCCGTAGCAATATTCACAGAGTAAATCTCCGAAGGTCTTCACATCTTCAACAGTAATCAAACACAATTATCAGTGTTTAAAATACACGTACGTAAAAGGCTATTCGCAAGCACAGCCGAGCTAATCAAAACAATACTCATTACTCACTGGTTGAATCAAGACTGACTGGTTGCGGCTGGCACTGCTCTATTTATATATCCAGCGGAAACTTCCAGAAAAATCCGCACGCGTCATAGTGTGTGAATTAGTGGTGAGAACCACTACCTTCTAGAAGAATCCAGAGGATCCCAAACTCTCCAAAATGGTCACCAATGACACTAAAATGGTCGCCAATTACGCCAAAATGGTCACCAAAGTCGCCAAATTAGCCGTTAACCTGGTTGTTAAATATGATGCCAACTCGGCTTTATCACCAATTTTTCGCCAAGTTCTTATTGAGTCACTACTATAGCGTAAGGTTCGGCATTGCTTATGAATATTACAATTTTAACATAAAATAAACATAACATAGAGTATTATAAATGCATTACACATCCAAAAACAGATTATTTACACTATTTACCCAAAATTCGAACAGTATGAAATATGAGTGGAAGAACTGAAACATACAATAGAAACATAAGAATATAGACATTTATTACAAATGATGATCCCCTCAAACAAACAGAAGGGAATCCATTGCAGGCGAAAGTCCGAATTCTTTTCCCGAAGAAAATACAATCATGCCTTACTCAGGACCCACTCAATTACAAGCCGATGGTCATTTCCATCATACAGGCTGGGCTATTGGTGATAGATATTATGAATTTCAACCATGTTCATTTCACGAATATGACACCTGAACTCTGACACCCTATCACCAAACTTCTATATCATAAGAATCAGCAGACAGTCTCCAAAGATTCAATATGCATCAGCCCATTTTACACAGACGATTTCAGTTTGGAACATGAAACTCGACAGTGCCCTCCCCTTCCATCCTCCCATGAATTCGCAACCATAACTACTTGGCTACTTCTGCCTGAGGGGGGTATACAATGCATAAAATAAATTTTCTGTCAACATTAATTTATTCATTATTGCCTATTTTTCAATTCCTACTATTAGCTCAAAATCTCTATATATTTATTTATTTATTTATCTTGGTGGAATTTTGAATTGTTAATAAAATACATTTTAAAGCACTCATTTGTTCTGAAATTTTATATACATGATTTCATTTTGGATGACAATACATTAATTTAACTAAAAAAAATAATTGATTTAAAAATTAATTGATTAAAACTAATTTTTAGAGAATTGCAAATACAGCCACATTGGCGACTTAGCAACCATTTTGGAGACTTGTGTCAAAACTTGTAAAGGTTTTTTTTCTCAAGTTTTAAAGCATTCAGTTGAACTGAAATTTTATATACACGATTGTTTTGGATGGCAATACGATACTTTAATGATAGTTAATAAAAATTAGTTACCACTTAATGTTGTGATTTTGTCATGTGTATATACATATTTGTATTAATTGTAACTATTTAATAAAAAAGTAGCTAAAATAAGTTGTTTTTTTGTTGATCTATGTAGGAATTGAATTAATTTTTTTTATTACATGTTCTTTTAAATTCTTTCCCATCAATAGACAACAAGCAAAAAAAAATTTATTTTTATTTTGAGTAAATTCCTACTAAGGAACAACAAATAATTTTTTTTGTTACTTTATATCATATAATTGCAATTAATATAAATATGTATACACATATGACAGAAGTACACTACGAAGAAGTGGCAATTAATTTCTATTTATTATCAATAAATTATTGAATTGTCATCCCAAACAATCGTGCATAAAAAATTTCAGTTCAACTGAATGCCTTAGAATGTGAGAAAAATATCTCTATATAAAGTTTTGACCCAAATCGCTAAAATTAAAGCCAACGTGACTGTATCTATAATTCTTTAAATAATTAGTTTCCGTCAAGTAATTTTAATTAAATATACGTAAATTTTCATATTGTTATCCCAAACAATCGTGTATGGAAAAATTCAACTCAGATGAGGGCCTTAAAATGTGAGAAAAACCCTTTTAACCCCAAGTCGCCAAAATGGCCGCTATGTCGCCAAAAACGACTCCAACGTGGATGAATCTTTAATTCTTTGAATAATTAGTTTTAATCAATTAATTTTTTATTAATTAATTACAATATTAATTACGCGATGATTTTTATTAATTATACGGCATTTTTATTAATGCCATATTCTCATCCAAAATAATCATGTACATAAAATTTTAGCTCAATTGAGCGCTTTAAAATATACTTTATTAGCGATTGAAAAATTGAACAAGATCAATATATATATGTACAGAGAGAGAGACATATAAAAATAAGAATTGAAAATATTAATTCGAAAAACAGCGTATATAAAAAGTATTTGATGTAGAAACTCAAGTGCAGTTTAATCTTCTAAAATAATATTAATAACCCAACAAGGATGACATTTCTACCAAATGTGCAAAGGAACATGAAATATTTTTCCACATACGTAGCTTCAAAGACATAGACATTAAACCTTGAAATAAAACTATTTTGGCAATATTCTGGGCAATATTCATAATTTTAAGCAAGTTAGAATTACTTCAGGGCTCCTGAATAAATATCAATTAATGGATAATCCTATATGTAACACATGCAAAAGAAATAATGATTTTGAACACATTCTCTTAATTTGTGACAAATATACTTCTCAAAGGAATAACTTGTGAAATATGCTGAAGATAGACCCATGCAATAACATCAACTTCAGAGAACTTTTGAAAAATGCAACAGTTAATAAGCAACTTTTCAAAGTCTTTTTGCAGAAGATTAAGTTCTTACATGTATATTAAATAAGAAAGGAAAGAAGTCTATGTATTCATTTCAAGGGAATGATAGTTTTGGTTGCTCCATATCTCACAACACATGTAACCTGTAATAGTGAATGCTTATGAAAAGACTAATATCTGTATTCAATTTTCTTAAGGTATCCGACTAACCTAAAATCATGATTTTTTTTAAAAAAAATTCACTAACTTTTTTTTATGATTTTATTTTATAGGCGATCTTATTACCTTTATAAAAATACCAAGTTTATTAATTAACGCTCACTTGCAATAAAAACTGCAAGTGTTTTGGTATAAGCAGATGACATAGCTTTAAAATGCGTTTTACTCAAAATGTGTTTTTATCGAAAAGTTCAAACGGGGACAGCGATTGCTCAAAAAGTTTAGAAAATAATTTGCTGAAATTTTTGTGTATATTCTGTATAACAGTAGAAGTGTTTTAACGTTCATATTTATCAATCACTGTTTTATAACAAAATTTATAGTCCTTTATGTGAACGTTATCACTGTTTTTAAGCAATTTCATTAAGATGAAATGCGCTAGTTGTTGTAAAAATTAAAATATCTCTTTTCCTGAAGGTCATTTCAAAAAGGAATAGCAAAGTAATACACTAAAATGGAAAAATTCAGTATTTGTTAATTTAATATTTGTACAGAGTGGGCACAGTTTATATAATATTTGTCATTTTTTTACTCCTTATTTCCCACTTTAGTAGTAATAATTTATTTTTTCCTCTTAATTTTAGCCTTTTTTTCTTAAAACGTTATGAATAATTCTAAACCCCCCAAACCATATCTGTAATTTTTTTTTTTAAAAAAAGTTGTGGCAAGTAGTTGGATACCTTACAGTTATATTACTTTTTAAGTCTACTGTTTATAAATTATAACATCTAAATGATACATAGATGGTGAGTGTTTTTTAAAGAACGCAAATGACTTACATATATGTATGCATTATGACTGAAATAAATTGTTTCACATAGAAACTACGTATATGTCATATACAGAAGCTTTTGACTTGAATCTAAACTAACTTTTACATTAAGGAGAATAATATTTGTAGTGTCTTAAAATTTAAAGCACTCTTTTGTTAACAGTACTTACATTTAACTAATGATTGTGCATCGTTAATTATATTTTACTTAAGCAATGGCTTTTAATAAAATTGCATATGTACATAATAGTCAAAAATATATCTCTGAACTACAACAAATAAGAGTTTTATAAGGGTTTTTTTTCTAGATTTCCTTTTAAAACATAAAATTTTAACTGAAATTGTGCTTAATACATTTTTTTCAAAAAATACATTTCAAGCATTAAATTCAATATTTTAAAATAATTATGCATTTCAGTTAATGATAAGTATCACAATTACTTAGAAACAAAGGTTTTACTAAACAGGGCCTTTTTCTAAAATTTTGTGTGGGGAGACTGAAAACACAATTGATTGCCGTATCGGGTTTCTTAATTAAGAAAAGCTTTCAAGCAAACAATAACAAGGTAAAAGCTTACCACTCAAAGCTGTACAGCCAACTAACGTGTCGAGATGTTCAGGAGGGGTGTTGTGTTTCTTCTCCGAAACCATTCGATGACATTTTCGAAAATCATTACTTTAAGTGATTCCTCACCGTAAATTTGTGATTTCTAATACCTATAAGTCAAAGTGGCTTTCTTTATAAAATTCCAAGCAAGGAAGAAGTAAAGCAGTATAAATAATTTATGAAAAAAAGGGGTAGAACAAATCCAGCGGAAAACATCTACAAAAAAAACAAAACGTTTTTCATTTGAATTTCAAATTTACTTTTTCATCGGGATACACTGATTTTCCCGCCAAGAAAATTCAAAGAATGTCTCTCACGAATTCTAGCAAAATATCCAAAGAAGTTAAAGTTCTAGAGAAATTCTGATATTTTGCTCTTTCTTTCCACGTACAGTATTATTTCTATTTTTCTATTTATTTCTTCGCTTTTCTTCATGCTTCCCTTTAAACATAAAAAAAAATTAATAAACAAATTGGTAAAATATTTTAGTAAAATAGTTTTTTGAGGAAGTATTACTTAGACTATGAATCTTGAATTTCAAAATTATAATTTAAATATTATTTTTGTGAGTTGCTCAATCGATTTTTAAAATAAATGTATTAGGTGTACAACTTTGCTTCTGCCATTTTTTCCCCGAAATTCGAGGCTTTATTGTAAAAAAACTGATTATACATTTATGATTCAAAGTATTGTCCATCACTGGCCACTACTTTCTCCCATCTTTCGGGTAGCGTACGAATCCCGCGTTGAAAAAAGTGGTTATTTTTTTAAGCGATCCACGAATCGATCCAATTTTTTTCTTCTTCATAAGACCGGAAGTGCTGGTCAGCCAGGCCGTGTGCCATTGATCAAAACAAGTGGTAATCCGAGGAAACAAGAGATCCGAGAATACAGCGGTTGGGGTAGGACTTCCCATTTCAACGTTTCCAAGTATGTCTTGACCACTTTTGCAACATGGGGTCGAGCATTGCCATGCTGTAAAATCACTTTATCATGTCTCTCGTTGTATTTGTTTCAGTCGGTTTTAACAACTCATAATACACTACGCCGAGATGGTCCCACCCAATGCTGAGCATGACCATGGAACCGTGAGTATTCGGTTTAGCCGTCGACGTGGAAGCATGGCCGGGATATCCCCATGATTTTCTGCGCTTGGGATTATCGTAACGAACCCATTTTTCGTCCCCAGTCGCAATGCGATGCAAAAATCCCTTCCGTCTTTGCCTTGCAAGCAGCTATTCACACCAAGCAAACGTCGTTCAAAATCTCTCGGCTTCAACTCGTACGTCACCCAATTTCCTTTTTTCTGAATCATTCCCATGACTTTCAGGCGTTTTGAAATGGCTTATTGCGTCACTCCCAATGATCCTGACAATTCTTGTTGCGTATGACACGAGTCTTGACCAAGTAATTTCTCCAATTCTGCATCTTCGAAAACCTTCTCTCTTCCACCGTCATACTGGCCTTCGACTTCAAAATCACCTTTCTTGAAGCGTTGAAACCACTCTCGGCAAGTTCTTTCACTAATAGCGGCCTCACCATAGATATTTGAGAGCATTCGATGAGCCTCAGCCGCAGATTTCTTCAAATTAAAGCAGAAAATTAAAACCTCCCTCAAATGACGAGAATTTGGCTCGTAAGCTGACATGTTTAATCGAGAATAACTTTATAATGCAGACACAAATCGACTAATATTTCGATGGCGTTATGTTTACAATTACTTAAGCTTATTGTATGACATCTACGATCTATTTATTTCGACTTTCACTTACCGCTAGAGCCATCTATTGCAAATCGGCGGAAGCAAATTTGTACACCTTTTAAAATGTTATCTTCCTTTTTATATGAATTTATCTTAAAGATGACTGTTCTTTAAATTTTAGAAAAAAAGGGGGGAGGAGAGAAATAAGCTTTAAGAAATAAAGAAAGCTATTCCTCATATATATATAAAAGATTACTTATACTTCCAAATTTTAAAAATTCTCATCTTAAAAGTTGCAAAAAACAGTCTAAAAATGTTGAGAAGTTTCAAACGCAATTTTATGTTTACTTATAATTAGTTTCTTACATTTTTTTATCTCAGAGAAAAAAAACAATACGACTTCTCGCCATTTATAATTGTTTCGTAGGAAAATCTATGGTGGTTTATATAACTATTCAAAAGAAAAGGGAAAGAGAAGACTTATTCTTTCTATACATCTATTAAGAGGATTTGGTACTCAAAAATGACTTAACTATCGTTTTTTTTTAATTTTATTTGGTTATATCCTTTGCATTATTATCTTTCGATTGATATATCAATTTGGTATGTCTAAATAATTAGAAGTGGGAAAAAATTTCAATTTTAAAATATAAACATACAAATTGGGCAATGCGACAAGCTCTCCTTTTAGATTAGAATAAAAGCTAATAAGTTCTTTTTGGCACAAAAAGTCAATTTTGAAAATAGATATAAGAACTATGAAAAATGGAGGTGTTATATATAAAGCAAGATATTTCTGAGACATTACAATAATGTAATTTTTTTTCTTCGGGAAATGTGTGCATGCAAAAGTTTTTTTAATTTAGGTATTTTATGTTAATAATTTTATAATTTTTCAATTCTTATTCCTCATATATTTTTAAGCAAATTTAATATTTCAATATTATATGAAGATAAAAACTAAAATTTCTGCAATGAAAGAAAAATATTTTAAATTTTTACTTGAATTTTCTTGTGCAATTAATAACTCTCTAAAATTGATCATTCATAAAAAAAATATCTATTCAAATTATAATGAAATACAAATAACTTAAATAGAAGTATATAGATAATGACTTAAAGTAGTATTTCAAGTTTATTTAAGCTTATTATAATATTTTTTTTTAGAATTATAAACTTTAAAGTGGTTTTTCTCAGCATGTGTTTTTTCGACACATTAGTGCATTCAAAATTCTATTACTTCCACAAATATTTACCAATCACTTTCATTTTTAGTGTGTATTATATACAATGCATTTAAAAAAATTAGGAATCCATTTTTCTGTAAACTGAGTACTTTTTTTAAAAAAATTAAAATGTTAGAGATAACGGCCTTTTCTTTGAATTTTAACATGCATATAAACATTTTATTTTTTTCTCCAAAAGTTATTAAGTTATTGTAAAATCAATCCCTAAAGATGTTTAAAACATCCTTAACACATCACAAAAACTTCGGGTAAAAAAAGTTAAAAATACAATAGGAGTAGAATTTTAAAAAAAATTCAATTTATTTTTTAAAATTGTGTGAATAAACTGGGCAAAATTTCATCCCATATCGTTTTTTTTTTAATATAAAAATTCTATCAAACGCTAAAATATAATTTTAATTACATAAACAAAAAAAAATTCAAAGGGTGACGAGTATCTAAACTTCTTTCCTATTTCAAGTTTTAAGTCTTACAAATATACACTTAAAGTGACATTTTTAAATGTATTTCTTAATCTAACTTGCTGATTAAATTAACAGAAACTTCATACTTCTTAGTAAATTTTGTTCAGTTTTACTTCCGAAGAAATCAAATTAAAAAAATTTATACAAAAGTAATATATTTGCTACGCTTTGTAAAAGACCGTATAGAGCACATGCATTAGTAAAGAGAACACATGCAAATACTTCAATCAAAACACAAAAGTAGAAAAAAATTATGGCAATAACTTTTGCTTCTAGTCTAATAAATGTTAAATAAATTTTTATATCAAATTAAATAATTAGTATAACATTTTGTCTTTGCACCATCCCGGGCTTGGAGCGATTTAAGCTGCTCTCGGTTTGCCATACTAGATTCAAAACATTTAAGGTATTCGACTCCCCTAATCATGATTTCTTTTCAAAAATTGACATTTTATTTTGTAAGTCATCTTATTACCTTTATAAAAATACCAAGTTTATTAATTTCCATTCAATATAACAAAAACTGCAAGTGTTTTAGTAAAAGAAGATGCATTAACTTTACATAAGATGTCAAACGTTAAAATACGTTTTACTTGAAAATTTTTTTTCGAAAAGCTCAAACGGAAGCAGAGATTGCTAAAAAAAATTTGAAAATAATTTACTGAAATTGCGTGTGTATGTTCTGTGTAACAATAGAAGTGCTGTAACCAACAGATTTATCAATCATTATTTTATTTCAAAATTTACAGTCCTTTGCTTGAATATAATTGTTGCTTTTTAAGCAATTTCATATAGTCACTAAGATCAAGTGCTCTAACTTTTGTAAAAATGAGAATATATCTTATCCTGAAGGCCATTTCAAACATGAATAACAAAATAACACAACAAATTTAAAAAGTTGAGAATTTGTTTAAAAAATATTTGTACAGAGTGGGCCCCGTTTATGTAATTATTTGTACATTTTCACCAGTATTCTTCGATTTTAATAATAATATTTGTTTTTTCTTTTTTTCAATTTTAAGAGTTTTCTTTAAATTATAGTAAATATATCTAAAAATCACAAAAATAAATTCCCATATCACCATTTTTTTCATACAAAAAGTTGTCGCAAGTAGTTGGATACTTTAAGGAGAGTTCTTTGCTAATTCAACCAGCAGCATGAGCGTAAGTGATTCATTTTCCACTTCAGAAATATTTGATGTTATTCATGTAGCAAAACAAACCGATAACTTTCATTGAACATGGATGTGAAAATCGTTGTTCTGTAAATAAACCTTCATTATTAAATTTTACTACATTACACTCCAATCGTTCATTTGATTACTCATATCATTACATTGGAAGTACAAAATATATATATATATTGCTTATATATATATAAATTCAAACATCATTTCTCTGAAATTTAACAACACATAAATCACCAGACTGAGGTAGCAATAACTTAATGTAAGATAACAGTGAGTATTGATAATAAACTGTGTGGTAGGGGGGAATCAAACCACCAAGAAAAAATATTGTTCTCTAATGAAGTTTCGGCAATATATTTTTCTATGCAATATATTTAATTGATTAAAGTTCCATGATCACACAGGTTGATTTAAGTGCAATTGTTTGAAGAAAGAAAATTGCATGAGCTCAGTTTTCCGCTTTTTGTTCTACATATCAAAGTAAAATAAAATTTCGTCATATGAAAAATATTTTGTGCCAGTGTGAATAAATAGTTTTTACAGAACGCTCAGAATTGAGTCAAATCGAAAGTCAAACGTTGTACCCTTGATTTGTGGCAACGGCAGCCGAGTGGTATAGGTATCGGATAGTCACAAGTTTGAAACCAGTACCACTAAAGACCTGCAGTGTAGGGTAGCGATGCATGCTAAATCTGTCGAGAGCTGAAATGTCCTCCCGTTGGTGTGGTAGTTAGGAGAGAGGGTGCCAGCTCAGGTGTCGTCCACGTCACTTGACCATAACCCAAAACTACGTAGTCCGTCTCCAAAAGCCCTCGTGTACCTGAACAGTGTGCGACGTTAATATTCACTCACTCATACCCTTGATTTCGCTATATGAAAGTAAAGCAGTGGCAGCACTAGGTTCGTATTAAAATTTTTATTTAACTGTTAGATGAAAGAAAATGCTTATACTTGACGCTGTCTATTTCTTATTTTAATTAATATGTTTAAAAATTTATAATATATGTACATTTTTTTTAAAAAAAGTTTCTTATAATGTTTTGTTAAAGAATTGTTATATTTTATGACATATTAATTTTTATAAGAAATATCATTAAATGATGCAAAATCAATATATAATAAAACTGTAATTATTTAAATTATTGACCACTACTCTCTAATTCTGCATGCATTATCAAAGGAATAGAATTGTTCTAAAACTGCCCGACTGTGTGACACGATGAATCATAGTGTTAGATTAGCTTGGCGCACACCACAGCACCCCTGTTTTTGAGTTTTAAGAGAAAAGAGAGAGAAAGAGAGAAATCTTATATAAAAAGTATAGGTATGCAAAAATTTATTTTTCAGTTCAAGGTAATTGTTTGTATTCAACAATTCATACCATCTTATAATACTATTTTTCAATTATATATATATATATATATATATTTCAGAATAGACTGAACATTATCTATGGTCTTAAGCAAAGTGATTAAAAAAATATTGTCCAGGAAATTTTTTATCCTCAAATGCATGAGATACTTATTTAACTTGGGGAATCAATTCATTAACCTCAATTGCTAATGTTTTCAAGCAAAATTTCTCGAAAGTTTAAGCTAAGCTTATTTTAATGGGAGTCAGTATATATATATATATATATATATATATATATATATATATATATATATATATATATATATATATGCTTAACCATCCTCAAATAATCGAGTGTAAATAAGTGTAAGAACAACTATGAGGTTTTTTATCTGTTTTTGGAGCGAAATTTGCATGGATTTCTTAGAACTTTATGATTGAAGTATTTGAGAATTAATACTAAAATCGAAAAATAATGCAAAGAAATTATGACTCAAGGAAAGGAAATTACCAATTTCAATCTGAGTTTTCTTCTTTGAAGGAAAATATGTGCATTATTAGTGTCATAATGAGTTTAAATATACTGATATTTGTTTTAAAAATTAAGTATGTAATAAAATGTGTGACATGGACCTCCAAGTTTTAAAAAATAACTGTCCTGGCTATGACATTTGTTTTGAATTTGTTTTTGATTGTATATATCTTGTAGAAATTTTTTTGAATTTTATGAAGATCATAAATCGCAACAATTAACTCTTGGTTTGCATATGGCATGCATTCCATTGGAAAAGGTGCAGAAGTTGGGTAAATCTTCCTTGACCACTTAAGAGATTTTACCCTTACTTTAAGAGGATTTTAGATGCAGTAAAATTTTTGCTTTGTACATTTCTATTCAAACTGCTGTGAAGGAAGCTATTAACGGAAATAAAATGTCAAAAATATTTCAGTTGATGTAGATAGGATATAGCAGAAACGAGATTACGCTGATTAGAAATTCTTTTGAAAGAACAAACCTTGTTAGAAAGTAAGGATTTAAGATGAAAAGGATTTACTTTAAAAAAATAAAATTTCATAATATGATAATTGTATTTAATATTTAATCTATTAGCTTTAAAATTTATTTTCTGGTAAGTCATAACAATAATATTATTTTTGTCAGTTGAAATCAAAATAACAGAATTTACAAGGTGTTTTTTTAGGACTGTAAGAACGCAGAGTATCCGGATAGAAAGATAAAATGAATATATTTTAATCCGTATGAAGTATATTTTATAAGTGAAGAAGAAAAAATAAAAAGTTCTTAAAAATAAATGTAACGTTTTTATGTTATTTGTTTTTCTGCCTTCGAAAAATCAATTACAATGTCTTTAAATGTATCCAAAATGGGGAAAAAACCTTATTTTTACTACTACACTTCATACTTTTGACAAAAAATTTAGCTATTTCCAGACTTTTCAAAGGAAAAAAGGCTCTGAATGCAATATTCTTAACTCTCTAGCATCAGTTTTTATTTAATCTTAATACCAAGTATTTATTCTTTAACAATTACTGAAACATATTTTTAAACAACTTGATAATATAAATATTGATCCCATGTTCCAATAAGAAAACATATAGTATTTTGGAAAAGATAAGTACATCAGTAAAGGTTGGAATCGTAATATATTAGCTGAGGCCGAGTTGCTATTTTTTCGCAATCAAGTTGATTGATGCATTAGAATTTTGTTCCACACCATCTTAAAGCAAATGAAGAAAACTCTTTCAGTCGTTAACACACAGCTCACGCCATTCTTTATTTATTGCTTTTATCTTCTCCAATTCACCCTCTGCATCTAACCGAAGGTGTGTATCAGCAGGTGAAACTAAGTTCTGTCGTACCTCCAGTCCACTTCCTGCAAGATGGATGGGAACTACCCCACCCCCAAATGTCGATTCGAAATAAAGAGAAATGATTAATTGCCCATTGGTGGTTTGGAAATGTTAACGTTACAATCAGAATATTGTAAAAGTGGACGAAGTACTACTCAAATAATTGCGAAATAATTCAGAAGTATTCGTCGTTTAGCTAATTAATTTAGCGTGGGGAGTGTAAGATAAAATCGTTCAAAGGGATGGGAATATGTTGGGGACGTGTGCAACGTTGACGGCACTTGTTCGATAAAAGGATTGGGGAAAAGATAGAAAACAGTTTTTAATTAGCTCTAAATCAATCAATAACAAAATTTAAGGAAATAATGGATTCAGAATTGAAAAATATTGGAGAATGTATAAATTAAATTTGATACTTTTTCTTTCATTAAAATTTCTTTTGGGTATTTTTGGTATTATATGGAAATGACTTATATCGTTTTAATAATGTTCTAACTTTCAGAGCTTAGTAGCAATATTAAAACACATGTTTGCAAAAAATATTTCACTATTTTTTTCAATCGGAGTCTTTTTCTATGCGTTGTTTTTTTTTAACCCGGCACTTCACGCTCGGAAAAAAACGGAATTTAACGTGCAGGGTATCTCATACCAAAGGATGTTTACATTCTGTTTTTACCGTAAAATTTGCATACAAAGGTAAAAAAGGAAGAAAAGTAGAAATACAATATGATTATTAGACTTTTCTCAAGTAAATACAGTTTCTCTGTACTTTTTATTAAGGCATTTATTGCATTGTTCATACACTCCTTTAGTCTTCGTTGGGTGCGTCACTGGATTTTAATTTCTTTTAGATTTCTCAGAGGCATTGCTTATTGTTTCTTACATTCTTCTGTAAATTGAAATCCAAAACACTTCAGAAATCAGCTTCTAGTTCAATGTTTAGTAAGTCATTTCTGAGTACTTTTACAAAATAATTTGTGCATTTATTGTCGCATTTATTGTCATATGGCTAACAATTACGTTTTCTAGCCATTGAATATGATGCGATCATTTTATCAAGGATGATAATTGCACCCTCAGTTAAATTATCTGGTTCGATTTTTAATTGCTAAATAAAAACGAAAAGTGAAATGAATGATATTTTTTTTTCTAAATAAGAATTTTCGTCTCCTATAAATGAATTTTCTGCTTTTAAACACCTGAGTGTTCGAAGTTTTTTTCCTACTTCAATTGCGCTTATTTCTCTTTCACAGAATGCAGAGTTCAAGAAGATCGAACAAAACAGGTATATATATATAAATACACTTTATAACGGAAAAAGCGATGCACCAAGAACGAGTTGCCCGATAGAGACAAAACTTAGTGGGTAGAAAGATAACGTATCGAATAAGAAATCATTAAAATTTCAAAAAAATGTAACGATTCTTGTCAGAGTTACATAGTTACAAAGTAACGAGCTCAATAAGGAGATGACCCACCTTTAGCCTGGATGCAAGCTGCCACACGGCGTGGCATAGAATGAAAAAGCACCTTGATGGTCTCCTGCGGTATTTTTTGCCAAATTTGCTCCAATTGTCGGGCCAGGTAATCAACACTCCCTGGTAGTTGCAGTCGCCTTCCCATCATATCCTAGACGTGCTGGATTGAAGAGAGATTTGGCGATCTGGCTCCCCAAGGAAGTGTTTGACAGGGGCTGTTAGACAGTTTGTAAGAACACGTGTCGTATATGGTCTGACATTATCTTGCTGAAAAATAAGGCCAGGGTACTGCAAAAGGAACGGTAGCAAAACAGTTCTCAAATGTCGTCGACATACTGCTGTGCTGTAAGTTGCCTCTAATGACGACCAAAGGGGTCCGGCTGTCAAACGAAATGGCACCCCAGACCATAACACCTGGTTGAGGGCCTGTGTGGCGTGCAATAGGGAAAGCAGGATCGGCACGCTGCCTGGGTATCTCCAGACACATCTTCGATTATCGTCAGGACACAGTTCGAAGCGGAATTCGTCGTTAAACACTATACGTCCCCAGGCAGCATGATTCCAACATGATCGAGCCACACACCACTGTAATCTGGCTGGTTCGACAATGTGCAGGCATGAGTGGCAGGTGGCGTAATGGACGGTACGAGCGTAAATTTCGTTCTCAGTCGTCTTTGAATGGTCATGGTGGACAATCTTGTGTTTGTCGCAGCGTCTGATGGTTGATAACGATGAAACAGGCGCTGTGACAACTAATCTGACAGTCATTATGTCCTCTCGATCGGCTGTGGCCCTAAGTCGACCTCTACCATCATGACGTGGAAATCTTCCATTTTCCACCCATTCTTGTCAGTACCTTCTAATGGCCGCATTGCTTCGACCCATATAACCAGCAAATCTCTGATTTTCCCAACCTGCCTCTATCAATCCAATGATACGACCTCTTTCAAACTCTGACAGTTGCTCACGAGCTCAAATACTATGGCGAAGCATTTTTTCAGATGTTGTAAGGTATCCTAAATCGCAATGCAACATAAATTTTGACATCATATTGAGAATCACTTCTTATATACACCTGCTGAGTGCGCAGTTCCGATGCGCTGTAGCTCCCGCTATTCATTCATTGGATACCAAATTGTAATCATTTGCACATGTTAAGTACAAATGTTTTTGTATACGAAATTTCATTACAATCGTACATCTCCTTCTTGGTGCGTCATTTTTTTTGTTATAGAGTGTATATAATTGTTATTATTATTTATTATTTATAATTATTTATTTAATATAAATTTAGAGTGTAAAATTTGCATTTTTGCCTTAATATTTCTTTTTCTAAGCTTCCAAATCATATCTTATGAACGAATTTAAAGTTTGTAATGTTGGTGCTTAGCAGCTGCTCACTTTTTTTTACTGAAGTTTTTAAGAAATCAAGTACAAAATGTAAATCTTCAAGTTTTAAACCTGTGATTATGTCATGTCCATCTTTTTAAAATAATATGTATGCATTTTTAGAAGTAAAAGATATGTATTCCTCACTTTCTTTTTAATGTTAATTGCTGTTTCGCAATAAATTTGTTCGCAGTGTGAAATCTTTTAATTTATATTTATTTATTTCCTGTAGTAGGCTATCGGCTTACATAAGTCATTCTAATTGTGAACAGGTGCAAAAATTAGTTGCTATTTTATTTAAAAGTAGGAGTTAAAAATGTTGTGCTAATTTATTTAAAATATTAGTGAGAGATCGGCTTGCCAACTTGCAATTTTTATAGCTTGTAATTTTATAACAATTTCTGAAGGATCGATTTATATATTTTTTTCTATTATATACATATTTCTTACTACAATTAACGACAGTGTGCAGATAATTAAATTTAAAATATGTCAGCAGAAAATCTACATTAATCATTTAATTAAAATTTTTAGCTAATTAGAAACATTAATCAAAATGCAGAATTTGTATTTTTAATTTGAATATAAATAACTAATGTAGATCCAGGTTTGCATTTATGTTGTAAGTTCACTTTTATC
Organism: Trichonephila clavipes; assembly: GCA_019973935.1. Classification (NCBI taxonomy): domain Eukaryota; kingdom Metazoa; phylum Arthropoda; class Arachnida; order Araneae; family Nephilidae; genus Trichonephila; species Trichonephila clavipes. The sequence continues at coordinate 1,124,786 of BMAU01020332.1, read as the reverse complement.
ACAGCATTTACTGCAATATTTCGTTCTGTTTTAATTTTCGTTGTACTATAAAATTAATATAATTTTATGAATCACTTCAATTACTGTATATTTTACGTTTGAAACAAATTTTTATACAGTTATAGTAAAAAAAAATATGTAACAAAAAATTTATAATATTACTTTGAAACAACTTAACTAATTTTATTTAATTTCATATATTAATCAAGGTTAAAAAACGAATTTACTTTATAGTTACTTTTCCAAAAACTTACAGGAATTACATTAGATGTAAAAAAAAACATTTAAATAAACAAAAAATTAAAGGTATTTTCTTGCAGATAAGAAACAATGCACAAGGTAGATTTAAAATTTTTATAAAACTGTTTTGAACACGTTTTACTGAAATAGCGAAAATATATTCGGTATTAATAGCTAAAACTCTCTTTTAAATTTAATAAAGTATCATACTCAAAGTTTGAATAGTTTGCTTTATGCTTTTTGGTCTCAAGTTTACATTTAAACTGCTATCAAAAATTACAACTCATAATGTTATTAGAAAGTAAGGTAAACATTTATATAGTAAATGGAAGAAACCCAGATTTTGTAGTTAACGTAATAGTTAAGTACTATAGAAAGAATATAATACTCCAATACAGGGAAGAAAATTAGCGAAAGAGTGTTGCTTGTACCAACATGCATGAGAAACTAAAAGCGAGGTAAAGTTATTTAAAATATATTTCAGTTCTTACAGAAAAATGTAAGGTTATCTACAGATAAAACCTAAGAATTTAATGTATTGCGTTAGGATTATTTTTAATACAATTTTAACAATGAAGTAGACACAATTCTTTTATAATGTGTATTGATAATTCGTAATAATTTTAAAGTATAAAACTCGTGCAAAAGTGTAAATTTCCTCTTGAAGAAGACTGTAATAAATTGCTGTCAATCTAAAAGATATTAATTTGATGTATGTGTTTTTAAAGCAAGAAGTTACTTATTTCAAAACTACCTTTTACTCTTCAGTCTTTCTTTTTCATTTTTTAAACTGATAAAATCTAGTGTTAATGCAGAATTATTAGAATTGTTTAATTGCATATTATGAAGATATCTCACCCAACCAGTATGGTGGTTATGATCATCGGCTTGTAACTGAGTGGGCTCGGGTTCGATACCGAGTAAGCTCGGGTAAGCTATGGATGCATCTTCGGGAAAAGAAGTCGGAATTTCTCGCCTGAAATGGATTCCCTTCTTGAATGGAAAGCAGCGCACCCATTCTTTTCTATGCTGGGATCATCATTTGTAATAAAAGACTAATCTAAAGTATTGTATGTTTCTGAGCGTCTGTCTTTTGTATGTATCCAAAGATGAAACTTATGGTAACAACAATGAAGATATATTTTCCTGTTCCTGATTAAAACTTTTGGTGCGAATTTTTTTTATGATTAACTGTGAACAGGTTGTAGCTATACTTTGAGTTATGTGAGACTTGCATCTTCAACTGAGAAGAGTGAACTGTAAAAATAATGATGATTTGTTGAGCGATGGTTAGTATTTCGTGCTCCGTGGTTAATTTTTCAATTCCTACTATTAGCTCGCACTCTTTATATATTTATTTATTTATTTATCTTGGTGAAATTTTCAATCGTTAATAAAATACATTTTAAAGCACTCAGTTGAGCTGAAATTTTATATACATGATTATTTTGGATGACAATTCAATAATTTAATTATAATTAATAAAAATAATTTTATTAAAACTAATTAATTAAAGAATTAGAAATACAGCCACGTTGGTATCATTTTTGGCGACTTGTGTCAAAACATGAAAAGGTTTTTTCTCACGTTTTAAAGCTTTCAGTTGAACTGAAATTTTATATAGACGATTGTTTTGGATGACAATACGATACTTTAATGATAATGAATAAAAATAAATTAAAACGTTATGTGATTCTGTCATATGGATGTAAATATTTATATTAATTGTAACTATTTAATAAAGAGTACCTAAAATAAAAAATTTCTTTGTTGATCTAAGTAAGAATTGACTTAATTTTTTTTATATTACTTGTTACAAGGAAACTGATACAAATTGTGAACAAAAGATAATTACTAGCGCCATTCTATACGGCGGATCGTAACACTCTTAATGATCAATTTTGCCGATTATGTTTAGTTGCTACCATAATCATTTTACTTGTTTCTCAATTTACGGCATCGAACTAATGGCCACATACATAACTTTTACCAAGAATAGTTGTCGATGAGAGCGAAAACTAAGAGGAAACATTAAAAAAGAAATTATGACATCAAAAAGAAATGATACCTTTAACCAGAAAGCCTAAAACACTGAACCAGTATCTGAGGACTCCTTAATCAGCGGGGAGTGGGAGAGAGGAGTACCCAACCATTCATTCTATGGCAGAGTAGAAATTTCAACTAATTGATGGGAATGCTAAAAAATTAACATCAGGGGTGCGATTGGGCCATATTAAGGGTGTAATTTTTAATTATTGGGATAGCAATAAATGAAAGGCATATATAATAAAAAAAAACGTTAAATCATTTAAAAACAGACTTTTTTGTTACCTTGATGCAATACAGGAACCAAAAATTCCATTGCAATACAAGATTAACTGAACTGAAGCTTAGAATACTTTTAGAAATGAAACGATAATGGATTTTGAGATTAAAATTTTCTCTCCGACAACTCATCATCTGCAACGTACAAATATTGTTTCAAGAGAGTATATTTTTTCAATCATTAAATTGAGGTTGGTTTTTTTTTTGTTTTTTTTTTAAATATTTAGGTTATGTGCTAAATTATATCCACAGCTCTTCTTTTTAAAAGGCTTTAGTTCATTCTTCTAATTCTCAAATTAAATATCACAAATAGTATGGTAATATAAATATGTAGGTTAGTCGGAAATCTCAATCTATGCCATTGAATTGCTGTCTGAGCACTTTGATTATATATATATATATATATATATATATATATATATATATATATATATATATATATATATATATATATATATATATATATATATATATAACAGTACATAACTTATGAACAGTGAAATGAGCTCTGTCTTCATCGTTAGAAGTTTGACGAAAAATATTTACGAATTAAATGAAATTGTGTTATCCTTAAAATAGCATCGTTGCCATATAGATTATATTTCAAATTTTCTTCCACATTTAAAAAAACTATTTCTATATAAACAAATAATTGACATTACATAATAATAATTCCACGTATCAATTCAGGAGTATATATATATATATTAATAGTGGAAAATATACAATAAACGAAAGAAATAATTCCAGGGTTTTTTTTTATTTCGGCATATTTAATTTACTAAAAACTCATTAAAATTCTGAAAATTACAAGCTTTTTTTAAGTGACATAGATTCCCTTTCAGAGCCTTTACTTTCGTTTGAATATACATTTTATATTCTGTGTTAAGGAAAAATTCAGTTAATAAAGCATAAAAAATCCGAAATACTTACTCAAAATACTTTTAAAATTTACATTTCATTCAAAGATGGCAGGTAATCGTAAAATAGATCGAAACATGTTGCACAAATGATGGCGTCTTAAATTTATTTGGAATACGCTACCAAAACAGGCAACGTACAAGGAATGTTATCAAGCATCATTTTTCATTTAAGGAATCCGACTACGTTCAAAACCGTGATTTTCAAAAGCGCATAAATGGATAATTTTCATGATATTTAGTATCACTTAGATTAGAATATATGTGTACAATTGTTTTAAAGACATTTTGGCAAAAAACATTTATTTAAATACAATATTTTGGCAAAAAATTAACTTAGAATAATCTTTTATCTCAAATGTTCTCCTTTTGGGAAAAATGCTTCTATTAGAATTAATATTTTGCCTGTATATAGCTCAGACCTCTGTTCAGAGGCTCAACTAGAATTTTTGAAATATGTAACTTAGAAGCGGGTATATTCATATTTTACGACAACAGAGGGGAGAAATTTTAAGAAAAAAATTGAATAATTATTTAAATTGGTGGTAATTCTGAAAATAATGAGAAGTTTTCAAAAATTCTAGTTAAGACTCTATAGAGAGATCAGAGCTATTTACAGGGAAAATATTTTTATAATGGAACCACTTTTTACAAAAGGAGAGCAGTTGGAAAAAAGAATATTCTAAGTTAATTTTTGCCAAAATATTATATTTAAGTAATTTTTTTGGTCAAAATGGCATTAAAACAATTTTATGCATGTAGTCTAATCTGAGTGATACTAAATATCATGAAAATTATCCATTTATGCTCTTTTTTAATATCACGGTTCCAAACGTAGTCGAATTCCTTAAAGGAAAAAAAAATACTACGGAAAAAACGATAAAATCAAAGATTACAATTTGAAATTTCATAGAGAATTAATTTTTTGAGTATTTAAGAGTAATATGATCGTTACAATTACACAGCAAATTACTTAAATTTAGTTTCTAAGTTAATTTGCGCTTTTCAGCATTCATTAATTCACGTGATTTATTTTCTTAAATTTTTGGAACGAAGTCTCAAATGCTAGAAGAAATAATTAAATAAAGGAAAATGTGTGTGTGAGAGAGAACTAAGGTTACACGAATTGCAATATTTTACACGAATTGGTCCGTTTTTCAAAAGAGACTTCATGCCATCGGACAAAGAATGAGCAGGAAAGAAAAGAGTTTTCATTTGAATTTCAAATTCACTTCTTCATTGGGATCCGTTGCTTCCCTGTTTGTTGGGAATATTCCCACCAATTTCCCTTGCGGATTTCCCTAGGGAATTCGAGAAAAATTTCTGAGCATCCAAAATGATTGCATTACACGGGAAAATTTGATTTCATATCTGAATTTCGAACGCAAGTTTTCTCTTTCTCTCTTTCTTTTCTTTACATTTAAATTAAAATTTTCATTTTCATCTAAGTTTATCTCTAATGTGGAAAATGATGACAGTTCAAATGACAGTCACTAATTTTTTGAAGGATGTGAATAAATAAAATAGCTCTCTATCTCGTTTCAAATCTTTTATTTTATTTCAATAATGATTTCTGAATTTATTAAAATAAAATTAAGACATTTCTGTCACGGAAAATTTAACTGCAGTCGAAGTTAATTTTTGTTTTATTTCCTTTTTATATTCAAATGAAAATAAATTTGAAAAATGAATAATAGCAAAAGTGATGTACTCAAGAAATCCTGCGCTTTTTATGATCTCTACAAAAAATTAGAAAATGTATGTGTTATTTGTTTTAAAGCATCTAAATTGCTACAAATTGTTATAAAGAATACTGCTCTATATGAAATGAAGTTCCATTTCTTGTTGTAACAATGGGCTATCTGCGAGGTCTATCCCAATACGGTTTGTTCCGTCAAGTCAAATTAGCACTTTGAGCTGGAACAACTTCACTCATTAAATGATCTTTGCTACTAAATAGCATAAAAATAGTCAGTAAGGTAGAGAATAGTTGTTATGAGGACAATATAGCCACTTCAATGAGTTACTGAATTATAGTCAATATTATAAAATATTAGAGTTTGACAGGTTATTTGGCGAGTTTCAGAGGTTGCATCTCATTAAAAATATAACGTTTTCGTCTCCTAGCTGTAAGTCGGCTTCTTTGTGGAAATAACTACCACATGTGCAAAAACACCTCGGCAGCTTTGAACTATTGCGTAGCACCATCTTGGATCACCCGTCGACCTTCTAAATCACGAAGGGCCCTTTTCCTGCTACTAGCAGGATGTAACGAGATGTTAAAAAGAGGTACCGGCCGCCAAAATCCCGAGAGATAGAGGAAGAACGGGAAAGATGCTTTGAACTTTGATGCTTTGCGAAAGGGAACCCTCCACTCACAAACTGTATTGAACTCTAATAATATTTTAATAAGTTTAATAACTTCATCAACGATCAGCCCAACAGACCCCAATTTACAAGAGATTAAGGTTCCATGAGACAGTTTATAATTACAAGAATGTAACTATAACAAACTTCCAATGGTTGCGGCTGTCAAGTAATCGTAATCGTGAACTCGTTGCTGTAGAAGGGAGTTGAAAATTGATTAGAAACATGGTGTCTCTAAAAAACTCCCGTAGTGGATCTGATATACATTATAAATATCGAAGTTCTCCAATTGATATAGTTTAGGAATTTGGGCAGTGGGGTGCCGTCTCAGGTATCGTTGTCATCACTTAAGCCTTTATGCGGTCAATTCTTCAGCACAAAATGTTCCAAAAAAGTTTTTTTTTCATTGCTTATAACGAAGAGCGTAATATTTAAGAGAATGCAAAAAACTTTATTTTAGTTTTCAAGTTTTCACACTGTTTTTAATTTTAAAATTGTGGAACGCACAAAGACACCTAATATATATATATATATATATATATATATATATATATATATATATATATATATATATATATATATATATATATATATACTATCTACGTTTTGCATCGATTTTAAATCTATAATATGAATACTAGTAGGCTATAATTTTATAATTATATTTTATTAGTTAAGTGATTTTATTATAATGTTTAAACTCCTCCAAATGTTATTCTTTCCTTTCCTCTTGGTAAGTAGTATGACAAACTACAGGTGAGGGTTGGCTAGCCCTAAAATCTTGTTTAAACCTGCAATCTTGGTTAATAAGGCCAGGAGTTCGTTATAATACTACTGTGCCTATTTCTTCCTATTTAGTACAGTTATCTTAGGTTCTAACTATCTGTGTATTTTTATGTTTTGGATTATATATATATATAATGTTACGAATTTAGCCTTATTCTAATTGTTTCTACTCATTTGTGTTCATTTTTACAGTTTAATTTGTCGTATCTAATGTGATGGCAACCCTGCTCCTAATAACCCTGTCTGGCAACCCTATCGCGGTATTGTAACACTATGTATTGAGCTTTTCTCATACCTTCCGGATTTTGCTAGATCTTTCTATTTCTCGATTATTCTGGCAAGTGCCAGACCGAAAGGTATAAAAGGGCTAGTCAGTCAGTCAGATCTCAGCTTTCAAGCAAGTGATACCTCTCCGAGTTTTAAAAGAGAGAGACGATTGCATAGTGAGTGTGTTATTGTTTTTATTGAGTTATTATTTTTGTGCTGAGTGTTTACTATTGCTTTTGTTAGTGTATTACATCTGTGTTATCAGTATTTTCATCGATTGTACGTGACTTTCTCGAACTGTTCTACAATTTGTGGAGGACTGTTTTGGCAAAGAATAAAATTGTTTTGGATCCCGCTCTTCGGCTTCAATCATTTCGAACCCCCGAAAACGCAACAATTGGTGTCAGAAGTGGGATTGAATGCCAACAACAAGAGCGATGGAGGCCCAGTTCCAGACTCTTCTAGAAAAATTGACCGCCAGCATGAATGCCAATATGGGCGAAATGAAATCGGAGTTGACCGGCATGAATGCCAATATGGGCGAAATGAAATCGGACTTGACCGCCAGCATGAATGCCAATATGACTGAAATGAAATCAGAGTTGAAAAGTGATTTGAAGGGCATTGGCGACAAATTGACGACTATGGACAAGAAATTTGAAGAAATGGAAGGAAGAATCGAGTCGGTGGAAAATAAATTCGAAAACAAATTAAACTGTAAAAATGAACACAAATGAGTAGAAACAATTAGAATAAGGCTAAATTCGTAACATTGCCCCCCTCTCAAGAACTGTACGTCCCGGGCAGTACAACCCTTCATCAGACGTTAACATAATAATAAAGCAATTGATTAAAAACAATTAAATGAATATGCAATAATAAACATGTAATACATAGTACAAAATAAACACCTAATGCATAGTACAAAATAAACACCTAATGCATAGTAGAAAATAAACACTTACAAAACAATAAACAAAATTATTTACAAGATTATTTACACACTAACTTATTTATACAAGACCATGGTCAAAATAAATTACACGATAATTGACACACTAAAATTATGGCCATAATATGGAGCAAGCCTGTCGTAATGAACGACTCTAGGCTTCGAATTCGTTGACTTACGGATCCGGATTACGACGTCGTTTATTATCTTTAAAATTGTATAAGGACCGTCTCAATGCGATTGTAGCTTAGGAGAAAGTCCTTTGCGTCGAGTCGGGTTGTAGAACCACACCTTGTCACCTTCCTTAAATTTCGTCTCTGCGGTATTGAAGGGGGTCTGTGAACTACTCGGAATTGACAAGACCAAGACCACACCTTTGCACCCACAGTCAGATGGCATGGTGGAGAGGTTTAATCGTACCATCCTGAATAACCTTGATGGTCTCTAAGAACCAACAAGACTGGGACCAGAAAGTTCCTCTCTTTCTGCTAGCGTACCGCAGCGCCGTTCACGAGACTACCGGATATTCACCATCCCAGATGCTTTTTGGCCGAGATCTTCGTCTCCCTTGTGACCTGCTGTTTGGTCGCCCTCCGGATACACCTTCATCGCCTGAGGAGTACGTGCAGAATCTCCAGGCACGTTTTGAAGATGTACACAATTTGGCTCGAGAACGGATCAACCTGAGGCCGGAGAAGATGAAGACTCGGTACGACACAAAAGCCACAGGACATCAATTCAAGGAAGGTGACAAGGTGTGGTTCTACAACCCGACTCGACGCAAAGGACTTTCTCTAAGCTACAATCGCATTGGGACGGTCCTTATACAATTTTAAAGATAATAAACGACGTCGTAATCCGGATCCGTAAGTCAACGAATTCGAAGCCTAGAGTCGTTCATTACGACAGGCTTGCTCCATATTATGGCCATAATTCTTAGTGTGTCAATTATCGTGTAATTTATTTTGACCATGGTCTTGTATAAATAAGTTAGTGTGTAAATAATCTTGTAAATAATTTTGTTTATTGTTTTGTAAGTGTTTATTTTCTACTATGCATTAGGTGTTTATTTTGTACTATGCATTAGGTGTTTATTTTGTACTATGTATTACATGTTTATTATTGCATATTCATTTAATTGTTTTTAATCAATTGCTTTATTATTATGTTAACGTCTGATGAAGGGTTGTACTGCCCGGGACGTACAGTTCTTGAGAGGGGGGCAATGTTACGAATTTAGCCTTATTCTAATTGTTTCTACTCATTTGTGTTCATTTTTACAGTTTAATTTGTCGTATCTAATGTGATGGCAACCCTGCTCCTAATAACCCTGTCTGGCAACCCTATCGCGGTATTGTAACACTATGTATTGAGCTTTTCTCATACCTTCCGGATTTTGCTAGATCTTTCTATTTCTCGATTATTCTGGCAAGTGCCAGAGGTTTCTGACCGAAAGGTATAAAAGGGCCCGGGCCGGCTAGTCAGTCAGTCAGATCTCAGCTTTCAAGCAAGTGATACCTCTCCGAGTTTTAAAAGAGAGAGACGATTGCATAGTGAGTGTGTTATTGTTTTTATTGAGTTATTATTTTTGTGCTGAGTGTTTACTATTGCTTTTGTTAGTGTATTACATCTGTGTTATCAGTATTTTCATCGATTGTACGTGACTTTCTCGAACTGTTCTACAATTTGTGGAGGACTGTTTTGGCAAAGAATAAAATTGTTTTGGATCCCGCTCTTCGGCTTCAATCATTTCGAACCCCCGAAAACGCAACAATATATATATATTCATTCAAATGAAACCAGGTCACTAGTGGAATGTAATGGTACCGATTTTATTAACTCAAAAATGTATTATACACAGTAAACATACTTAAAAATAATCGCCAAAACAGAAAACAGTTAACACATTTATCATGCAGGAAAAAACGCCATTGCACAACATGCCTGTTCAACTTGATGGCTCATCTAAGGTTCTGTAAAGTGGCTTGATAACGCTGGACGTTGATGGTGGTTCCCCGTTCCAGGAACTCGATATGCAGTGGGTCCTTGTAATAAAAAAGGACATCATAATCTTACCAGGACTGGTGTGCACGGTCTTTGCTTTCTTTGGAGGTGGTGAAATCGCACATTTCCACTGCTTGCTCTGATGCTTGCTTTCGGGTTCAAAATGGTGACCCCTTGTTTCGTCACCAGTGACAATTGGCGACAAAAAAACCGTATTCCTCCTCATGATACCGTTACAGATGACTCAATGACAGCGTCATTCGATTGTTCCTTCTTACTCGGTTGCATGTTCCGTAGTGGACAATAACTTAGAAATCACCTCTTCGACGTGAAGTCACACAGTTGCTATGAAACATCAAACGTTGCACACACACGTCAGTATCTCTTCTAATAGATAGTGCCACCATACACTCACTTACGTGGTGCCACCTTACGTGTAGTGCAAAGTTAGACGCACTGACCGGGTTTCATTTGAATGAAGCTATTATATATATGCACACACATTTTGACAAATGGTAAAGTTTTGCATCGTAATGAGAACCGAGATAATATCGGCCCTCTTTTGGGGCTATCTTTCCATTTTACTCTTTCTCAAGTAACAAACTGCACATTGCCCAGCCAATCCCTGTTCTTTATAGTTTCCGAATGCATGAAGAACAGAGATTGCATACACAAAACATAAGGGCTAAATTTCTGTCTTTAATGAAAAATTTCCACCTTCACAACATAGAGAAACCTGAATGAGAACTATTTCAGTACCATGGACAAACTGCATTTCTTAAAAACATTCACTAGCACTAATAATCTCACTGTAAGAATTAAAAATATGTGCAAATCAATGAAAGAAATAAAAAAAATTACAGTGCATGTACAGAAAACAGGCAAACTGGTTGCGGACAGCTTTCGGTAGCCCGTATGATGTACGGGCAAACCAGATAAGTGGTTAATAGAAGTATAAAAAATATGAGACCTGCTACACATAGTTCTTATGTAGCTTTAAAGTGTAACATTAGTAATAATGAAGTTGAACAAAATAAGTTTGAAGGAAGTTGAATTGAGTAAGGTTTAGTAAAGTTTATCAGCTGTAAAATTATAACTGCATATCAAATACCATCTTTTTGTTGATATATATTTAAATTAGTATTTCCTTTCATAAACAAATAGATAATCTCAAAATCATATTTATAGCTCATTTCTTCGAAAGATCTCTTGTAAATTACATTAAAAAGAGCATTTTTTAAAAAAATTAAACTTGACAAAGGATAAACTTAATTATTTTGTATAATTAATGCATAGGAAATATTTTACAAGGATGTCTTCAAGAATTTATTTTTACTCTCCTTTTCGGATTAATTTTTCCGTTTTAACAGGGGGCAAGAAAAATGCGATTGTCTTCGGAAAGAATTAATAATTATTTTCTTAAGAATTACAAATTAAAATTTTGAAAAAACATCTCTTGTTTTGAATCTTACTTATTATTTTAACTCCTCACACAAAGGGAGGCATTGAGGGAAAAATTATCCGATTTAATTCTTTTTTTTATCTTATATATTTTATCCTAATTTCCTGAAAATGGCTATCGTTTTAAAAAAAAGTTTTTATAATTATTTCGATGGAACATTTCGTTGAAAAAGAGTGAGCAGTAATTATTTATAGATAATTATAAACTACTGTAATAGGCATAAATGTGATTAAATTAACAAAACGTAATTTTTTTCTCTTAAGACTTTCTATATTCTTCGAATACATCAATCCACTTTACAATCGGATTAAATGATAAAACATTGGTTTGTTTAATTGGTACGCAAAACATTTTCATAACTAGTTAAATTGTATTATAATAGACAAGAACAAAAAGTTTTATTTATAAGAATACTTAAACCAACATATTTTCCGTTCTTTGATAAATAGAGAAAAATAAGATATTAATAACATAACACGGTAACAAAAATTTAGTAAATAATGGTAAGATGAAAAGGTTTTGTTTATGCCCAGAAATGTTTTTACTGAACATTTTTTAACTAATGGAAAACTTTAGTATGTTTTAATGTCAAATTCTCTCTTTGAAGGAACGCGTCGACTTTTGGCTTTGAACATGTAATTTTGTACTACGGTCAAGTGATGAAGACGATACTTGAACAAGTACCCCATTCTTCCAATTTCTATTACACATAAAGACGAGAACTTAGGTAGATTTAGTGTACATCAGTTCGTGAACAAGACATCAGTACTCAAACTGCATTTTGTCATAACCCCTGTGATAATTTCACATGACCACTCGATGACCGTATCCGTAAGGAATGTAGATAAGAAAAAAAATTGTTTTTTAATAATAAAAAGTTAAGAAATACAGTTTTTTAATACACAAACATTTAAAAAATTATATTTTGATCCGAGTGCACATAATTACGGCATAAAAAATCAGTCACGCGAAATTAATGATGTAGTTATTTAAATATATCTAAGACAGTAGCATGAAATACATTGAAAGATATAAATTTATTGAAATACCTTTATTAATATTTCTCTTCTCAAAATTGCAAAAACTAAATAATTATGTGAGATAGCAAGAAATAAAATGGTCGATCACATAACAATCATAACCGAGTGCCTTTTTCTCATAATTGTAAAAATATATAGTTAAGAAATATAAAACTTGTATAAATTGATAATAAAAAATATATTCTTAAAAATCTTTAAAAAATAATACATTAATATTAGCGGTAATATTTCCGAAATTGATCTAAAGACTAAATTTTAATTTTCTCTAATTTAATATGTATATATATATATATATATACATTAAGGTTTAAATTGTATTCTGTTTTATACATTCAAATAAAATCCATTCATTATTATTAAAATTCTTCAGGAAGGTACTTTTTTATACTTTTCTCCAAAGTTGATTGTTATTCATCCAATAAAATTCAACATATCTTTCTTTTGGCACTAATTTAAATTACTTTGGATAAACTTAATTAAAAACTCAGTTTACCACAGTGCTTCTCAAACTTTCAATACTGGCGCCCCCTTTTTCAATCTCAATTTTTATCGTGCCCCCCTTATACATTTATAATGTACTGAATGCAATAATAATGCACTTTGACGCTAAAGCTGCAATAGGCGATCTTAATTATAAACCATACAAATTAGTAACATAAGTATTATATTTTATATACTACTTTTAAGCAAAATAAATAAATAAAATAATAGGATAATTATTATGTTATTTTTCCTTTCTCTAATTTTTAAATTGAACATATTGCATAATGTGGTGGCTGCTTAGAAGATAAAATATAGATATCAGCTAAATATATTTAGAATAAAAGCTCATAGGGTCAATTTCTATAATCATTAGTATTCCTTACAAAAACTTTGCTTTGCAAGACAAGCCCATGGAAGTCATTAATACTTATTAAACTTGTTTTTAATTTATTATAATTAATTTGTTATAAAATACTCTGTGCAGCACTGATACATTAAAAGTATAACCGGCCGAAGAACCCGCTCTTTGCATGAGTTTATTTAAAAGAAAACAAAACATTATTGATATAATAGCTGAATTGTAAGGAGAGTTAAGCGAAGAGCACGACATTGTTTACAAAAATGTAAAATGTTTTTTTAAATGATTGCTCAAATTATAGTTAGTTTTAAGCGAGTTTTAATTTTAAGCCTCACAGAATTAGCATTTATAATTGATGTTAAATAATGAACAATAATAAAAATTCCGATGAAGAATAATTGCATTATTTTTGGTATTTAAAGCGTATCAACATGCTTTAACCCGTGAGCAGGCGCGCACTCGATATGGTCAAGCGGGGTTATTGAGTCACCCCAATCCTTTTTTTATAATGATTTTATTGTACAGGATACAAATCGTGATTCCAGTGAATAATTTAATTAAGAGAAAGTTTACTTACCTACTTTCAAGGATTTTCAATTTTTCTTTGGTAACAAATAAACAGTTTTGCCAGAATTAACGATTTCGTGATCTGTGTGTCCCACGTAACCACTTCCGGGTAAAAAGTGTATTCATTATGATAATATGTATTGTGTAAAACATTTTTCGTTATGCTTTATATGTATGAGAATACTCATAAAAATAAGTCTTGGCCAAGTAATCATTCAAAGTGCACACTTCGTGGTTTTCTAAGTATCATAAAACTCTTTTGCATGGAAAAAAGCGCAACAGAGCAATACATTACTGACAACTTCCCTAAATGAGAAAAAAACACATAATTGAGGGGATATAACTAACTGTACTAATAGCTTAGAAGGTCAAACAAATTACAGCTATAATGTGCAGTTTTTCAAAAATAATCAGAGTGATGAGTTTTCTATGTTCCTAAATTTTTTCGATTTTGGGTCTGGGATCTGTTTTTTCTCTGAAAGAATAGTATGTTAGAGGTTTAAAAAGAAAACGTAATAAAAAATCTCTCATCATGGGATTGCAGCAAATCAAATAAAAGTTTTTTATTTGGTTATAGGATCAAAGATAGCTAATTAGGTATTGAAAATTTTTTATTCCTGAGGACTTAATATCGCACGCGCATATAAATTATATCAGAGTAAAAGTTAATTTTTTATTATGTCTGAAAGTATTTTGTTTGAATTCATTCCAGTAAATTAATTATTTTTGTAATATTTTATTTTGGATATGCTCGCGCCCCCCAGGGGGGCGCGACCCACAGTTTGAGAAACACTGGTTTACCAGTTTTAATCAGAATATAAAAATTAACCAAAAGGTTTTTGAATCTGGAAAATTGTTTTTTTTAATAAAAAATAAGAAAATTTATTTAATATTTTCTCTCACCATGAAAATATTACAATGGATGATGGTTAGATGGTAAATAATATTTCATAATATTTCTTGCCAACATATTCAGTAGATAATATTAGAATAAATACAGTTATATCCTTCAGCAGGAATATTATGTGAAAATAAATTATAGTTTAAAAAAACTAAAAAACACACTTTTATGGTTAATCGAATTAAAATGTAAAAAATAGTTCTTAACATAGAAATAAAATGATTAATGAGAAAACAATGTCATTGGAGTAAACGCGTGAGTGCTCTATATTAAGTGTTATCATTTCTTACTAGTTCTATTCCGAAATGCTGAGTTAGTGAAAAAATGTAGCTCAAAGTAACCCACGCTTTTACCACAATGACATAAATTTTCTCGTTAATCATTTTATTCTTATGTTAAGAATTATGTTTTACACTTTAGTTCGATTAACCATAAAAGCGTACTTTTTGAGTTTTTCGAAACTATAATTTATTTTTCACTTTTTAGTTCGATCTACAAACAAGCGGGGTTTTTTTATTTTTTAAACTATCATTTATTCAATGAGGAATTAATCTTAAATGCGCCATTTTTTGGAATCTGGAATACCCATTGGCATCATATCAATGCGCTTCAAATTTTACCTTAATCTTTAAGTTGGCAAATATGGGGTTATTCACCAAATATGGAAATAGTGTATGGAATTAGTCACCAAATCTGGAAATAGTCTATGGAAATAGTCACCAAATCTGGAAATAGTATGTGTAATTAGTCACTAAATCTGAAAATCGTTATTTCTGATGATCCTGATCGGGACAATGGAACAAAATTATGAAATTATTCTACTGTCATCGATCCTTGACAAGGGTGCAAATTTTCGAATCATTCTGACCTTTTAAAGCGGGTAAAAATCGAGTTTAAATATTCCGTTACATAAAAGTGAAGCTTATAAAAGCGTGTTAATGAGATATATTTTATCATATCGTTTGACTAACATAAGCTTGATTTTTTAATGCATGAGATAACTAAAGCATTTGGTCATTAATGCAATATCTGTTCCTTTCAATTATTTTTTCATCACCTGCTCGTATCTTTATCACTGAACTAAATAACATCCTGTCCTTTATCCAATCCAATGCTCAAAAGATGGATGGCGGTTATCCTGCTCTCACTGTCGATAGTAAAGACAGAGAAATGATGCATTACCATGGGTGGTTAATAAATGTTAACCACTCAGCAAGTGGTAGAACAATTTATAGAAAATGGGATAAAAGGAATAAAATTGTTTTTCCCAATAAGTTGTGCTTTGTGATTAATCGATTAAAAGTTGAAACTAGAAGATAACATGTTGCCATCCACATAAGGTGTGGAATTGTCAGCCAACATCACATACTCACAGGAAGAAGAATCAGATGCAGATTTACAATTGCTTTTCTAACTTTAATCGGGAAGAAAATTTATAAAGAGTTGGACAAAGTTTTGCCAAATATCTTCGAAAGAATCGAAATAGTCAGCGTTTGAAGGCTCTTTAATGTGTCCTTTTAAGTGTTTCGAATAAAATTTATTTTTTCGTGTTCTAATATTTATATTAATAATGATAAGATTCTGTGAGTCAATATCGTAAGACTCTCTCTGCTTAACCCTTATTCTACCGGCGGTATTTATAAGTACCACTCTCTTTAAAATTACATAGAATAACCATTTTTTTGAATATTCTGACGATAATTAGCAGGAGCATATTCCTAAATACACTCTTCCAAGATATATGTCATCACATGTTCTATGATGAGTATTTTAGCAGGGATGGTAAATAGCTTAAAATCATAAGTTGCTTTTTCAGTTGTCATTTTTGTTCCGAAAAAGTAATTAAGGTATCCGACTACGTTCGGAACCGTGATTTTAAAAAAGCTCAAAAATGGATAATTTTCATATTTAGTGTCACTTAGATTAGAATACATGTATAAAATTGTTTTAAAGACATTTTGACAAAAAACTATTTAAATACAATATTTTGACAAAAAATTAACTTAGAATAACCTTTTTTCAAAATGTTCTCCTTTTGCGACAAATGCATCTATTACAGTGTTTCTCAAACTGTGGGGCGCGCCCCCCTGGGGGGGCGCGATAATCCTACGAGGGGGGCGCGAGCATATCGAAAATAAAATATTTAAAAATAACTAATAAAATATTTAAAAATAATTAATAAAAAATTTAAAAATAATTAATAAAATATTTAAAAATAATTAATAAAATATTTAAAAATAATTAATGTACTGGAATTAATTAAAACAAAATATATTCAGAGATAATAAAAAATGCACTTTTACTCTGATATAATTTATAGGCTCGCGCGCGCGATATTAAGTCAACAAAAATAAAAACTTCTTATGCCTAATTAGCTATCTTTGATCCTATAACCAAATAAAAAACTTTTATTTGATTTGCTGTAATCATGATGAGATTTTTTTACTACGTTTTCTGTTTAAACCTAACATATAATTCTTTTCAGAGAAAAACAGATCCTAGACGCAGAATCGAAAAAATTTAGGTACATAAAAAATTCATCACTGTCATTATTTTTGAAATACTGCACATTATAGCTGTAATCTGTTTAACCTTCTAAGTTATTGATACAGTTAGTTATGACCCCTCTTTTATGTGTTTGTTTCACATTTAGGGAAGTTGTAAGTAATGTATTTCTCTGTTACGCTTTTTTCCATGCAAAAGTTTTATTATATTTGGAAAACCATGGAGAGCACACTTTGAAGAATTATTTGGCCAAGACTTATTTTTACGAGTACTCTATACATATAAAGCATAACGCGAATAACGTTTTACACAATTTCATATAATCATAATGAATACACTTTTTACCCGGAAGTGGTCGCGCGGAACGCACAGATTACGAAATCGTTAATTCTGGCAAAACTGTTTATTTGTTACCTAAAAAAAATTGAAAAGCCCATGAAAGTAGGTAAGTAAACTTTCTCATAATTAAATTATTCCCAGGAATCACAATTTGTATCCGGTACAATAAAATAATTATATAAAAAGGATTCGGGTGACTCAATAACCCCGCTCGACCGTATCGAGTGCGTGCCTGCTCCGGGGTTAAAACATGTTGAAGGTTTTTCGCTTTAAATATTAAAAATAATACAGTTATTCTTCATCGGCATTTTATATTATATTTCATTATTTAACATTAAATATAAAAGATCATTCTGTGAGGCTTAAAATTACCATTCACGTAAAACTAATTATAATTTGAGCAACCATTTAAAAAAATCATTATACATTTTTGTAAACATTGTCGAGCATTTGGCTTTGCACTCCTTACAATTCAGCTATTATATCAATAATGTTTTCTTTTCTTATAAATGAACTCGGGCAAGAGGGGCACTTCAGCCGGTATACTTTTAATGTATCAGTTCTGCACAGAGTATTTTATAACTAATTAATTAATACTAAATTAAGAACAAGTTTAATAATTATTAACGACTTCCATGGCCTTGTCTTGCAAAGCAAAGTTTTTATAAGGAATGCTTATGATTAGAAATTCACCCTCTGAGTTCATTTTGTATACTTAGCAGATATCTATATTTTGTCTTCTAAGCAGTCACCGCATTTTACAATATGTTCCAATTTAAAAATTAGAGAAAGGAAAAATAACATAATAATTATCCTATTATTTTATTTATTTATTTTTTGCTTAAAAGTAGTATACAAAATTTTAATACTTGTGTTACTAATTTGTATGGTTTATAATTAAGATCGCCTATTGTAGCTTTATCGTCAAAGTGCATTATTATTGCATTCAGTACATGATTAATGTATAAGGGGGGGGCGCGATAAAAATTGTGATCGAAAAGGGGGGCGCCAGTAGTGAAAGTTTGAGAAGCACTGATCTATTATAATAATATTTTGCCTGTATATAGCTCAGACCTCTGTTGAGAGGTTCAAATATGAGTTTTGAAAAATTCACATTGTTTTCAGAGTTACAACCAATTGAAATAATGATCGGCGTTTTTTTTCTTAAAATTTCTCCCTTCTGTTGTCGTTAAACATGAATAAACCCACTTCTAAGTTATATATTTCAAACATTCTAGTTGAAATTCTGTACAGAGGTCTGAGTTATATACACGCAAAATATTATTATGATAGAAGCATTTTTCGCAAAAGGAAAATATTTTGAAAATGGGTCATTTTATGTTGTTTTTTGTCAAAATATTGTATTTAGATAATTTTTTTATTGTAATACTATTCATAAAACAATTTTATGTGCATTTTCTAATCTAAGTGACACTAAATATCATAAATATTACCCATTTATACGCTTTAGCAAAATCACGGTACCGAACGTAGTCGGATATACCTTAATATCAAATATAAGTGAGACTTTTTTTTATGTTAATAAATAGTTTAGAAAACGATTTGACTATTTTAAGTGAACAGTGTTTGTAATTAATTTTATAGTTGAATAACTTTGTGGTATTTATAAGTACCGACACAGTACACTGAATGTTAGAGCAAGAACTTTTTCGTCCGTGCGACATGTTTTGTTGGTTGCTGTTGTTGTTGCGTTGCACAATCAACACTATAATGCACTATTATACATTTTTGGCATTTCTTTTTAGCTTAACTTATTTATATTGCTTTTTTGTTGTTTTATTTTAATATTTTCAAACAATTTTGAACTTTTAATCTGAGCTTGCTTTTTGCCACACAATTAAAGGAAATACTATTCTTACACTGCTCAAAACAATTAGGGGAGCACATGATTTTAACAAAAGTAAGCAAAGATATATACCAATAAGTAACATAAAATGAATCATCCATAATGTAAAGCCTACCATGAAACGGAAGAAGAAAACTTTATATGCAAAACAAAGTTCATGACGTCAAAAACCAGAAAAAGGAGATAAGGGCAGAAATCGGGATGTTGCAGAAACGTCTGTTTTATTGCCGTAACTGTGAAATTCGATTGCACAGTATTTTTTTTTAAGACAAGGTTACTTGAGAATGTCTCAACAACGTGATTTACCGGAATCCATGACATGGCGTGTTATAGGCAGGCTGGAATCCGGGCAAACACAACGTAGTGTCGCGGACGCTGTTGGAGTCGCCAGAAGTGTTGTTGCAAGGCTGTGGAATCGATTCCAAGGAACCGGAAATGTTAGACGTCGACCAGGCGCAGGTCGGCTACGCGCCACTACATCAACTGATGACCGGTATATACAGTTAACAGCCCGTAGAAACAGAACAGAGAATGCTACGCAGCTGCAAAGACAGTTGTTCTTGGCAACAGGACGAAGGGTGTCCAGCCAAACAGTACGCAATCGGCTTCATGAGGGAGAGCTCTATGCACGTAGGCCAATGGTCTGCATTCTGTTGACCCCACGCCACCATGCGGCCCGAAGAAGATGGGCTGCTGAACATCGAGATTGGGAGCAACATGATTGGAGCCAAGTGCTGTTTACAGACGAGTCCCGATTCAGTCTAGAGTGTGACACCCGACGTGTTCTTGTATGGAGGGATAGGGGCACTCGAAATAACCCCGCATTCATTCGTGAAAGGTCACAATACAGAAGAGCTAGTTGGATGGTATGGGGTGGAATCAGCATAGGCGAATGTACAGACCTGCATATCATTCGGAATGGCACTTTGACGGACCGAAGGTATGCAGACGAGATACTTCGACCTCATGTCATCCCTTACGCTGGAGCCATTGGAGATTCCTTTGTTTTCCAGGATGATAATGCCCGACCGCATAGAGCTCGTCTAGTGGAGAACATGCTTGAAGCTGAAACAATACAGCGTATGGGATTGCCAGCGTGCTCTCCTGACCTGAATCCAATCGAGCATGTTTGGGACATGCTCGGACGACGCATTGCTGCGCGACCAAGGCCGCCTGCTACTGTCCAAGACTTGGGGATTGCACTTCTTGAGGAGTGAAAAAATATTCCCCAAAGTCTGATCGATAACCTCATCGCATCCATGACAAACAGGTGTGCAGCAGTCTTAGCTGTTCGAGGAGACCACACGCCCTATTAAAACTCATGCATCATGTCTAAACAGTACCTTTTTTATCGTTTACATGTAACCAAATTGTTGCCCTAAATCACCTTTTCATGTTTTTTTTTTCCATATTTTTCAAAGAATTAAAGCTTAATTCCAAAATTTTTTACGCCTTTTTTCTGTATTGCGCATTAATACGCGTGTACTATGCATTGTATGCCAATACGTGACTGTCTCACACGGTTTTCTTCACTTTTTTGCTTGCTCCCCTAATTGTTTTGAGCAGTGTAGTTACAAAATTAATAGCATTTTAATTTATGTAAGTGTAACTAAGATTTAACAATAATAGGAGGTTTTAAAGGTGCTATTATTATTATTATTTTCCTTTCCTTAGAATGTCTGGAAAACAGAAGTTCAGTTTTCAAGAGGGTTTGGATTTGTTATAGAACCTACCATCTGAAATCAGTGATGTACTAACAGACGATTTTTCAGATGAAGAAGTCCCAGCAAATAATCTTCTGGAATTTTCGTTAGATTCTTAAGATGACGATCAAGAGACTGAACAAGACTCGTAGTGCAGTAGATCTTGTTGAGAAAATACAGCATTTACTACCCTAGAATGCGGGGTGCTTTAAAAAACCTTCCATCGAAACCTCACTCGAATTGCACAAGGTACAATGAATTTTTGTGTATTAATGAAAAGAAAAAATATTATTAAATTACGTTTTTGTGTAAAAGAGCTGTTTTTATGTAAAAAAAGTAAATAATTTCTTTTTTTTTTAAAAAAAAATTAACAATCTTTAAAAATAAATATTTTGTGTTGCAACATATTAATGTTCACTGGTTATTTTTACCTTTAAGAGTACAAACTGCTTTAAAAAAAAGTCATTAGATCTGTTCACATTATGAGAATATTTTTGACCTTTGTGGACTGATGGTACTTTAAAGTACCAATTTAATTAACTCTAACGAATTAATTTTCCCAATGTTGAGTACTTTATTTATGTATATCCCTTAGTTTTACATATAGTGATTCGAAAAAAAATATTTCACTAAAATTTGCATTAAATTATAATGCGGTACATAAAGGGTTAAGAGAACAATAATTAGATATAATAAACTTTAAAAATGATAAGATACATGAATGCACCACTCTTATTTTGAAGTTAGTTTATTTTATAAATATGGTATGATTCTATTATATAAAATTTTTCTTGACATCCTAAGTAAAATTCTCAACTGTGCTGTTCATACAAATATTCAATGCTCTGAAGTAAACCATGTTTTAAATTAGGTTTATTGAATGCAGTAAGAAAATAAAGATTTAAATTCTACAGAAGAACAATATTGACAACCGTTTTTAATTTCCCTTATCCTTAACTCGAAGCTGCACCACTTTGAATAAAGGATTATATCTAAATTTGGGAATTATTTAGTTTCAGCTTGCATGTGTTTCATTTTATGCCAATTTATTAAATTATTATGTGTCTTCATTTTGATACTTAATTTCTTTCACAGCCTAAGAATTTAAGAGAACATGCCGTTAATTCTAAAAAGAACGATTTTAGTTCTTAACTCATCTTGCTTTCCAAAGTCCACTGTCCTTTTATGTTTTATAGTTAATATGCATAATATTCTAATTTTCTTTAAAAGGCATTTAACTTATTTCTTGTTTTTAATAACAAAATGTAGAATGCACAAATTTTAGATGAATATCCGTTTTTAAGATTTGTGGCTTCAAGGCAATATGGAATGGGGAGTCTCTAGAGATTTAAAAAAAGGATAATTATTTTTAAAGGCTGTTTCACACATAAATTTATAACAACTTTATCCAAATCCAAGTAGCAAAATAATCCATTAGAGTATTAAAACAAAACGAAATTCAAATAAATATAAATTTAATTTCATTGTTTTCATTTCAGAATTTTTTCTTTTTTTTTAGTCTTACTTCAGAATTCTTTCAAGTATTCTCCTGTGAATTCTTATAATTTTAAACTTTGTAAGAATACTTAGGAATTCAGTAGTTATTATTAAACAGATTGCATTAAATTCTTTAGTTAAAATTATAAAAGGGTTCTGTGTAGCTATGAATTTTTAAAAGCAGAAATTGTTAATGATAATTTTAATGAGATAGAAAGTACAAGAAAATTATTAAACTTAATATCCGTCATTCAGAACTGATGAAAAGTACAAATTAAGGATGTTATTTGATATCAAATATAAGAAAAGTACTTTTCGCTTTGTTAAGATTGCTATAAAATCTAGATATTAATTCATTGAGGAAGTTTGCAATGAAAGCGAATTTAGCCAAACTTGCGTAGAAGTCCTATTGTGGCTGAGAAGTCCTATTATGGATATTGCCATATGATCCCTTTTTCTACTACAGTACGGTTGCGTGGAGGCTATGATTATAAATTCGTTGATGTGTGACTGTCAGAGTTCAAGCCCTATTACTACTAAACAGCCACCATGTAGGGGAGGAGGGTTCTGAAGCACGCTAAGCATTTCGAACCTGAAGTTCTCCTATTGGAGTGGTATGTTAGTTTGGGGGAGGGGATGGTTCAGGTGTCATCCCCATTAATTGCCATGGTTCAAAACTACGATGCTCGTTACCGTCGTTCATAGAGCCACGAAAATAAATTCACACTGACACACTTACCATAGTTCTAATTTTTGAGTATTACCACTGTATAAAATTTACTATTTGTTCTGCATGTGATGAAATATCTCGTACAGATTATGAATTACCGGTTGATTCACAAAACGTGTGAACACATTTTTAGAGCATCATAATGTTTTATTGAATAAAGTTATTTACTTAAAATTTTCAGTGTGGTATCCTTTAGCATAGTACACTTTAAGTAAACGTTTGGCCATGCGAAAAGAGATTCTTCGAACATTTTGAGGAAAATTTTTCTAACTTCCTCTTTGATTGCTTTTTGAAGCCCTTGGAGAGTTCTTAGTTTACATCTATTTAATTGATTTTTTTTTAAGTATTTCCAAAAAATATTCGCTAGGAGCACAGTCACGGTGATGATAGCTATTTTTCATAAGGAAGAAAATGTATTTATTTTTATATTTTAGCCCTTTTATATTTGATTTTGCAGTATGACATGGTGAAAAAAAAAACTTTCTTCGAAGGTAAAGACGTTTACTTTCTTTGATTATAGGCTTCAGAACTGTTTGCTGATAGAAGGAAGCATCAATTTTAACCTTTGGTTTGACACAAAAAGTGGTTTTATTAAGCCTTGAGAGGACATTTCCATCCATAACATAAAACCTGGCTGCTTACTTGTCTTATCCAAAAGAGCTGTGTCTTTGCATCGCTTTTCACATGAAATAGGTTGTATCTTCGTTTCACCAGTTGTAAATGGCAGATGAAACAGTGCTTTATCCGAAATTATACCCGTCTTGTATACACCTTTACGTAGCATTAAATACAGAGGTTTTCTTCGTTCTTCCTAGGTCTTTGCAGACATTTGACAACAAACTGGTTTATTCACCATTTTATAATCAATTTTCTTTATCGGATGACAAGTTGTTTATTGTGATATATGTAGTTTATTTGCCAAATTCTTTGAAGCAGAGGATTTTCTATAATGCGATAATTCTTTTCAACTTCTTTTTTTTTCTTTTTCATTAAGGAATTCCTTTTGTTCACATTTTTTCCCTTGAGCTTTTGATTGCGAGCCAAATTTTATTTCGTTTCAAAGTTTAGATAGTGATACAATATAAAAATGTCTTTTTTGATTTTTAAATACTTTATTTACAACAGAATTTCAACACACATCTTTCAAAAGCCTTAAAATTTTGTTTCGGGTTTGTGTATGATATTTCGGTACTATAATTTACTTCCACTAATAAAAAAAGTTTAGATTAGTAATTTGAATGCTTCGTTTTTAAAATAAAACTACTAGTAAAACGATAGAAACTCTCCATCAATAGGTATATGCTTTTAAAATTGGTCACACTAATTTTGAATCAACCAGTATATATGAATTAAATGATGATAAAAAGTCATAACTGGGGGAAGAATAAACAATGATTGCATCAATTACTTTTCGAAGTGTAAAAACATATTAAATGCTGAAAAATATTTTCTTCATTAAAACAAGTTTTTAAAAAAAGCTGCATTAGTCGTAATGCAGTAAATTTTCCGAAAAGTTTAGAAAATTCAAACAGTTAGTCCTAAATTGAATTTCTTGTGAAGAAAATTTAATATGCTTATGGAATTACTTTACAAATATTGCATTTGCAAAAAGAAACTATCGCTTATAATAATCACTTACGATTTCTGATAGTGTATTAAGCACGTCCTCTTTACTATAAAGAGATTCAATTTGCTTAATACCATGAACGCGGAAATCTAATAAATAGTTAAACCCAAAGTTTAAACAGTCTGTCTCAAGACGGGAATTTCGATTTAAATTTTAGTTTTTCTTGGAATAGATTGGAGTTCCTGTTAGAATAAATTAGCGTAAATATTTACGAGCTTAGAGTATACAGGATTGTATGTGATTACGATAATAGTTAAGAGAAAATGTGTTAGTGCAAGACTTAATTATAGGGAAGAAAATTATTAAATGAGTATTTCTCGTGCTTGTAGAATTAAGCATGAAAGGAAGTTTTATAAGGATATTCAGTAGTCAATAAAAGGAACGTAAATCAAGTTTCTTGTTTTTGATCATGAAGAAATTTTTATGTAATTCAAAGTATTGCAAGTTTATCACAATATGTCTACCAAAATTGTGATCAAAATTTAGTTATTTTCATTACAATTAATATACAGCGTTTCATAAAAGTTTTACAACTCTCAATTTACAATCTACAAAACATTATACAACACAAGCATATATAATTTTTTTTAAAAAAAAATATAAAAATTTCCTAAGAGTAGTTTTATTTCTACGAGGGGTGATAAAAAAGCCTACAAGTCGAATAAAGAAATGTTTATTAAAAATAGACAGAAAATACAAAAGGGAATTAAGTGGCATATGTGCCTATCGCATTTCAACATAATATCCAAATCAATTTAAGCATTTTTATCAGAACGCAGAACCAATTTGTTTAACCTGTCTTGGTAGAAATCAGGTCTCTGTCCATTGAGCCAATTCTCGGCAGATGTTTGAACAGCACTATCTTAGAATATCGCAGCACATCAGAATCGATATGCTGCACGCTGCCATAGCTCAGTCCCAGCTCTAACAAGTTTTCACTCAGAGTTATCCGTCGATCATTTTGAACCATTTCGTCAATTCATGCCTTGAAGAACTTGGCCGGCCACTCCCTGCCAGTATTGGGGTTTCGGCATCTTGTCTGCCTGTTTAAAAATTGACGACACCATTTCATTACATGTTGTCTGCTCTTTGTTTTTTCATCATAAACTTCCACGATTTGACTATGAATGTCAGATGCGGATACATTCTATGCTCATAGAAATAGAACTTCCAAACAAGACCAGTTCCTAAGGTTCTCGCCATTTCAATCGCCCTGAATCGTCTGGGAACTACTATCATACTACCTACCCGCGTACCTGCTGAATGACTTGCAGCGCCATTTGTTCCCTCTCTGGGGAAACAAAAATTTTCCACAATATGTTGTTTTAAAATGCTGCGACTTGTAAACTTTTTTCTGATCAACTCTCGTACTAGGCTGTAAAACAGATTTATATGTAAAACCAACTTTTTTTTAAAAAAATATTTTAAATTTATCCAATCACAAGAACCATTAAAATTAATCCAATAATCTCGAAACGTTGCTTGCAAATTCCTAAAATCAAGAATCCAAAGGACTATATTTTAAAGGTAAGTAAATGTTAACTTCGACCACAACAAGAAATCTACTGTCCAACTAGCATTACATTAAACAGGTAACAAAACCAGAGAATTTATTTTTGTAGTTGTCAGTGTATTAGTTCCCTGGAAAGAAAACCATAGTGCCATTACGATATCTTCAAAGAACTGATAGCCAATTGGACAATACGTTCGACATAAATAGGGTTTTAATTAGACCAGTTTTGAATAAGATTTATACTTTTTACATTGATGCATTATTAAGATATTATTAAGACGTTATTAAGATGCATTATTAAGACATGGTGATATCTAAAATTTTCTTATCTAGCAATGACTATGCCCTGTAGACATTCAACCACATTTGCTTTTAAAGAGTATCACTCTAATTTAAGTATAATATCTATGATTGACAGAATGAGAACAAGTGACATTACAATATCTTCAAAGAATTGATAGCCAATTGGACAATACGTTCGACATAAATAGGGCCTTAAGTAGATCAGTTTTGAATAAGTGTTATACTTTTTTGACATTGATGCATTATTAAGACATATGAAAATGGTCATATCCCAGATTTTCTTAGCTAACACAGACTATGTCTTGTAGACATTCGACCACATTTGCTTTTAAAGTGCATCACTCTAATTTAAGTATAATGTCTATGATTGACAAAAAGAGAGCACAAGCCCGCTGTAATTCTTTAGCAATGAGAACTTGCTTTAAAAATATTTCAGTGATTTCTTATTTGAAGTTTCATATATCCCCCCATAGATGAAGTGAATGAGGGAAAACAATTGTGATGAAGTAAAGTATAGTATATAATGATAATAATGTTTGGAAGTTTTTAAGTTAACTTAAGTACACACACACAAGATTGTAAATATCATACTATAAGAATTCAGTTATTATATTGACGTAAGGAATTATTGTTCCTTCTTGTATTTTATTACGAAAATAAAGAAATAGGAATAGCTAAAAAAATTATTAAATATGTACGAAAATATATTAATTTCTTATGGCTTAATTTAAAAATTCATAATTTCGTTAACTTTTTAATCTCAACTATTACAATGACTGAACTCAGAAATAAACTAAGATGTGTCAGACACATATAGAGTAAACAACACGATGAAACAGCTTATCTTTAACTATAAAAAATTAAATAAAAGTATTACATGTGGAAAGAAGTGATTATTTTTACACAAAAATATTTTAAAAACGTGCTTATTTGAATAACAATCATTTACATCACATTTTATGAATCCTTAATCATGATCGCGTAAACTAGCTGTAATAGTACTGAGACTTATTGGTCCATAATATATATTAAGATAATATGGGTATATATATATATATATATATATATATATATATACACTCTGTCGCAAAAAAATATATGCATCCAGAAGAAATCAAGCTACAATCACGAAACTCGGTAAGAATGTAGTCTGGTAAGAGATATGCAAATGATTAAAATTTCGAAGCCAATGAGACAAGGCTAAGTGTGCTATGCGCATATTAGTTGCGCAACTGGGAGAGTTTAAAAGCATGAGTACGAGCGCCGTACGGCTATCCAAACGAATCTGATGACTTTGATAGACGATATTGAGACTTAGGATGCCTCTAAGACGTAACCGGCGGCAGTACGAGCAGCTGACGGACTTTGATAGGGGCCGTATAATAGGACTCAGAGAAGCAGGTTGGTCGAATAGACGTATCGGCCGCCACCTCGGTCGGAGCGATATGGTAGTTGCTCCTGTTGGCAACAGTGGATCACAGAAGGTAGAGTGTACCGTCGCGGAGGGTCAGGACGTCCCAGGAACACAAATGATCGCGAGGATCGTGCAATCAGAAGAGTGGCCACTTCGGCACCAACAACGTCGCTAGCATCGATTCAACGCCACTTACCTCCTTCCAGACATCCAGTGCCATCAAGAGAAACCATAAGGAGACGACTGACCGAAGTTGGCTTGAAGAGCCGACGTCCGCTAAGACGCTTACCACTGACCCCACATCATAGGCAGTGTCGACTGGATTTTTGCCGACCTCGGGCAACTTGGAGTGTGACAGACTGGAGACGTGTCATCTTCAGTGATGAATCCCGATTCAGTCTCAGTGATGATGACCACCGCACACGTGTCTGGAGGCGCACCGGCCAGCGATCCGATCCGGCATTTATTGTCGAGCGGCATACAGCAATTTCACAAGGTGTGACAGTGTGGGGAGCAATTTCTTGGGACACACGATCATCTTTAGTGGTCCTTCAAGGCACTTTGACAGCTCGCAGATACGTGGACGATATTTTAACGCCGATTGTGCTACCCATGCTATCAAGTCGCCCAGGTGCCATTTATCAACAGGATAATGCTGGTCCACATACTGCGCGACTCTCCCAACAATGTCTTCAAGGATATGACGTCCTACCATGGCCTGCCAGGTCACCAGATCTTTCGCCAATAGAGCATGTCTGGAACGCGCTGGGAAGGCAACTGCAGCCGTCCCGAGATACAGGAGAATTAACTGCGCAGATGCAAAGACTATGGCAGGATCTTCCACAGGGGGTCATAAGTGATCTAATTGAATCGATGCCACGCCGAATTTCGGCTTGTATAGCTGCCAGAGGTGGCTTTACTACTTACTGATTTTTAACCTTTTGCAAGCTGTAACCGCTTAATAAAATGATATTTTATTCTGAATTTTTAATCATTTGTTTATTTTCATATACACTACATGCATACCAAATTTCGTGAATGTAGCTCAATTTCTTCTGGGTGCATATATTTTTTTGCGACAGAGTGTATATATAGATGCATGTAAATTTTTTCTGAAAATATTAGGACGTATTATTTCATATGTTGCGCTGCGTAATAATATATATTCCAAAGAATCTCCATATTTCGAAACTCTATAATGCGAATTTTTCTATATAGCGAACTTTTCCTGGAATAAAGAACATTTCACGATTTTCTTCGTGAAATAACCTCCCAGTAGCAAAGTGCAATTTCTATATAAACACTTTTTTTTGTGATTCAATTTTTTATCTCCGTATTTTTAAAGTACTTTTGGACATTTCAAGTTATTCTCTCTTTTTAGATATTTTATGGTGATAATAAATCCTGAGTTGGCTTTATTAGGTGTCTAACTCACCGAGAGCAATAGAGCAATGGAATTCGAAGCGTTCAATCCAAGAAGTGCATACTTTTTTAAAACCCCATTGAAAACCAATTCCCCCCATTTAAAACCAGTTCACTACAAACATCTTCGATATCCCTTTTTCACCTTCGCGTTCACACTTTTTAAAGGGTGTTTTTTAGAGGTATAGAACTTTAAATTGCAATAAAACAACGATGTATTATTCGATTGACATGGATTTTTTATTCGAAAGATAATCTTGTGGCATTACATTTTAAATATGATTTCTGGCATAGGACTGCCACGGCTGGCTCGGATGTAGTCCAATCTGGACGTCCAATTTTCGATGACTTTTTCCAACATTTGTGGCCGTATATCGGCAATAACACAGCGAATGTTGTCTTCCAAATGGTCAAGCGTTTGTGGCTTATCCGCATAGACCAATGACTTTACATAGCCCCACAAAAATTAGTCTAGCGGTGTTAAATCACAAGATCTTGGAGGCCAATTCACAGGTCCAAAACGTGAAATTAGGCGGTCACCAAACGTGTCTTTCAATAAATCTATTGTGGCACGAGCTGTGTGACATGTTGCGCCGTCTTGTTGGAACCACAGCTTCCTGAACATCATGAATGTTCAATTCAGGAATGAAAAAGTTAGTAATCATAGCTCTATACCGATCACCATTGACTGTAACGTTGTAGCCTTTATTGTTTTTGAAGAAGTACGGACCAATGATTCCACCAGGCCATAAAGCGCACCAAACAGTCAGTTTTTCTGGATGTAACGGTGTTTCGACATACACTTGTGGATTAGCTTCACTCCAAATGCGGCAGTTTTGTTTGTTGACGTAGCCATTCAACCAGAAGTGCACTTCATCGCTAAACAAAATTCGCTTATGAAAATCGGGAACAACAGCAATCTCGTTTTGGGCCCATTCGACGAATCTAAAAGCGTTGTCCAGGCTTGAGTCTATTCATGATGAATTGCCAAACCAAACTGAGAATAAATCACTTGACAGCTGTTAAATCGGTCGCCATCTTGGAAAGTAATGCCAACTTAAACTTCTATACCTAGCAAAAAAACACTCTTTACGTGCGTTTCATCCTGCATTTTCTTTTTCGTGAGGTAGGGAATTTTCCTTTCATAAATTCTCATGCTTGAAATTTGTGTGCTACTGTTGCAATGCTTTTGCATTCAGACTGGGGATTTTTGAAATTACGAATAACACAAGCAACATAAATACACTTTTTTGTGAAGGGATGAAATCCTTTTTTATACAGAACCATAACTATCCGTTGATTATTTAGATTATTCTTAAGAGGAACATGCATACAATGCCCTCAACCCTTTGAAGAAGTACGAACATTAAATTTTTTCTATGTACGGAATTTTCTTCATATCACGCAGAATGTACTTATAAGAAAAAAGCAAATATTAAAGGGTTTTTGTGCACCACAATAATAAAATTAAAAAAAGGTATAAAAACTTTAAAATTTAAAATTAAAGTTTTCCGTTTTCTCATAATAAGTATGGTGTGTATTAATATACTCTTAGACAGTTTATAAAACTTTGTTATTGTTTTTCCGATTTCCATGCAGTGATCTCGAATTCGAGTCTCGGAATCCGATTTGAACCCGATCCATGGATGTTTTGCCATCTGCAATTGGCTACACCTTAAATGTAAACGAGGACGAGTTATAAATATACATCTGCAGATGACGAAGAAAAGGTATAGATGGTATATATGTGTTCCAGTAATTTGAGTATTCCCGAGAACGGGTCGGAAAGATATTTCCTTAAATACTTTTTAAAGGGAAGTATATTTTTATGTTTACTACAATAGATAATACCATGTTTTGATAATAAATAGACTACTTTTAAAACCCTGATCTCTTAATTATATCTGCTACCTCTACGAATACTCCCAGATTAAGTGAATATTAGCGTCGCATTGTTCAGCTACACGAGGGAATTTGGCGACGGACTACGTAATTTTAAACCATGGTCAAGTGACGTGGACAACACCTGAGCTGACCTCCTTTCTCCTAACTCCCACACCACACCAACGGGAGGAGACACACACACACACACACACGTTTGATCTTTTAACAGATTTAACGTGCATCGCTTTTCTTCAAGGTGGGTTTCTAGTGGTACTGGGCTTGAACTCGTGACAAGGCCAGCCTCGATACGATAACTTGACCACACGTCTACCGCGGCCGAATATTCTCAGAGAGAACATATACAATAAAAAAATATGCCTTTTTGAAGAAAACATTTTGGGTAAAAAATGTTTGACCCATTAAGGCAATGGTACTCAACCTTTTTTTTCCATTGGTGCCACATACAGGTGATAACAGTTTTACGCGGGGTGTAGCATGAGGATTAATGGTAGGAGGAAGCTATAAGATAAGGGCCTTTAAAATGCTCAAACATTTATCAAAACAATAGCTTATAATTTTGGATTTTATTTTACAACTATATTAAACTCTATAAAACTCAACTCACAAAAAACAGGTTTTATGAATTTTTACCCTGTTAGTGGGTAATTTAAGACTTTTTTTCATCAATGATCCCAAGCTCTGTTGCAAAGAGTTTCTTAAGAAATATAATGTTTCTCGTCTTGAAATAGATTCTTAGAAAAAAGAGCCATTTAAAGATTAATGCCTATTGGTATAGTAACAAACGAAATTATATTTTTTTAACTACAACGTTTTACGACAAATCAAAGGAGTTGTTGAGCCACGTTTCTTTTTTCTCTGCAAAATAGTCAAGACCCCTATTGTCTTGAAACAATATATATTGTTTAGATATATTTTGCTTGGAAGACATGGGGGGTTAATTAAAAATTAGATTCACCCATAAAATGGTCGCTACTCCAATATTACTTGTTATCACTAACCGTTACAAAAAGGCAGAAAATTGTCTCGCAACTCGTACCAGCATGACATCGATAGCAAAATTGATATATGTTGTTGGTCTCACTAAATTTTAATTCATTTTTTTTAAAGTATTTGATTCGTTATTGCAACGGGCCAATCAGAACGGTCCGGTGGGCCGCAGGTTGAGTATGACTGGGTTAAGGGGTTAAAAATATTTTATACAAACAAGTTTAACAGTAGAAAATCTAAGGCTAATTAAGTTACTGAGAATTGAGTGACTAAAAATGTAACACTTTATACTTCAATGTTTACTTCAACAAAATCTCTCATCATTCCACTTAAAAATCCTTATCTTGAATGGTGCCTTAACATAGCGTTTTCTTAAACACTTTTATCTAAATACATTTGTTTTGAAATTCCAAGTGAGGGCATGATAATTAATTAAAGTAAGAAAGACCAAATCAAACAAAACTCTCGTATGTTGCGCCAAACAGTCGGTTTGCCAGACGAGACCAAATTCCGCCCGCGAAAAGAACCTGTGGAAAAGGAAGAGGATTCTCATTTGAATTTCAAAAATTCTTTTATTCGTAAGAATCCGCTTTTCTTTTTGAGGTTGCTTTTCCCCTCCAGGAAGACTCGGTATTTCTCTGAGGAATTTGAGAAAAAGATTTTCCATTGACCGAGAAGGTTAAAGAACCGGGTAAAGTATGATTCTATGTCTTTCTTCTGAATGATTTTTGCTTCTTATTCATTCTTTATTCCTTATTCTTTTTTCATGTGCTTTTATTTTCAACTGAATATACTTAACGTTTTGGGTGAGGGTATGAATCAAATATTTCTAGAAAACAGTGAATAAAAAACAGCGATTTTATAATATAAAGAAAAATTTGTTGTCTTGTAATAAGAAATCCCAGAACCATACGAAAAAATCCCTGGAGAAACAGCAGTTCCTCGATTAAATGAAGTTGAAATTTATAAAATATTCTAATTCTATTCTTGAAATGATACTAAGTTGAAATTTATAAAATATTTTTGGTTTTTCATCACTACATTCAGCTTATATTAGATATAATCCTACCTGACATAATTTTTTCTTTTTATTTTTAAATCAAACCACGCTACTTATAATTGTTTTGCGCTCTTCTAAAGTTAATATCTAGTCTATCTCTAAAAGGTCTTAACAGATACCTTTTAACATATATCCGTGTAAACCAAAAGAAAAAAACCCCTCCCTTTAAATTAATGTAACTTAGCAATAAAACAAAACAATCATTTGAATTTTTTACCACATGATAATTATATATATTTACATTACTTTTCAAATTTTCAGAGAATTTGAGAAAAAATAAACAATTTATAAAGAAACATAAATTGGACAATTTTTCAAAAATATGAAAATCAGTATTTTACACCACGCAGGATTCTGGAGTACAAAATTGATCAAAATTTACAAAAGTTATTTTACTTGGCATAAAAATGTTTACGTTTGAAATTATACTAACTTTTAAGGAATTTAGAGAAAAAAATATTTTTTAATTCAATTATAACGAAAATTTTAAAATTTAAGAAAACTCAAACCCAGTGGCGCAACAGCCCATGAGGGACAGGGCCTATTGTACTCATCCCAGTATACATGACCGTTGGGTGCTAAGGTGCATGAGCAGATGTCCAGATCAGGTGATCTGTCTAAAGCGATACCCACAATGTTTAAATCCCCAAAAACGATTGATACTCATTTATCGACCCACTGCAGTAGGGACGAAAGGCTGAGTCGACTTGCCCAGCCCGGGAATAGAGCCCAGACCTGTGGTGTGGAAGCGCTATACGTTGCCACTCGACCACTAGGCCTAAAACTTTAAGAAAAAACTAAATTAAAATTCAAATAAAAAATACCTCTTAAATTGGGTATTTTTTAAAATTGTTCCATAAGTTATGAAGAGCCTTATTTTGAACACGTGCATGAAATTTCAAATTGATATCATAAATAGTTTCTTAGAAATCTTTCGCGCGATCTAATTTTTTTTTTGTTGAGAAAAATGAAGTTACAGATAAGAAAGAGATAGGGTTTTTGTTAAAATGTTTCACGAGTTATTTTTCTAAAACTTTTCAGAAGTTTCTACAGTATCAACAAAATTTTGCTATCAAAATGCTCAGAAAGAGAGAGAGAGAGAAAGGTTAAGGCTTTAACATATATTTTTTTCATAAAATTCAAAAATTTGCTATAGTCCTTAAACCCCCTTAGACTTTGTTTTTAAAAATATAAAAACAAAGAGAAAACATTTTTCCCATTAACGAGAGATAAGAGAAAAATACATATCATTGTGCTTGATAATGGTGAAACATCCTAACAGATGATAATCATGAACCAGCCGATTCATACTTATGTTGTGTTTGGTATTATTCCAGTTGAATAAAAAGAGGCATTTTTTTTAAAAGAAGAATGACAAAAAATTATTTTTCAAGTATCTGGAAAAACTACTTGAGAAAAACTATTATTTTCTATTGTTTATCGAATAAGTAATGAATAAAGTATTGAGAAGAAAGCGTTTACTCCCCAGTGTTTCTCATTGCGAGTCCTACGTCCCACAAGGGTGCAATTTGATTCTTAAGTGGGATAAGTCGTAAAATGACTCATTTGGAGTATAAATGATCTATTTATTAGTAAAATAGCTAACTATATAAAAAATATTTTTCACTACTTGTTTTTATAATATTTGGCAAATTGTAATAAAGTATTAAATATCTCTCTCTCTCTCTCTGTCCGAGTAACGATAAAATATTCTTTCCAAACACAATCGCGTTTGAATGGTGCAAAATAATTAATGCTGAGGAGGTCTAAGTTTCTGCAGTGTTTTGTGGCATCGTTCATTATTAATAGTTGGTTTAAATTCAAATTAAATATCTTGTTAGAACCCCCTTGGGTTCCACCCTGGACACCAAGATTAATTTGAGGCAAAGAATCACAAAGAGCCATTTGTATAGTAATAACTTGTATTTAGTATACCGATTCAAATATCAGAAACTTTAAAATATATAATATTTTTATGTTACGTCAAACAAAAGATATTTACCTTTAATATTAAACTAAATTACGACTTATGAAATTAATCAATAATTACGCGTAAGATCAAATAAGGTCTACCGAAATAGGAGGTCTGAGAAATACACGTAACTCGAATTATTAGCTTTCATTAACTTAAACTAATTTCATTAAACTAGCGATTGTTGTAAGCATATCCCGATAGCTTTTCGGAGCTGATTGCAAATATACGCGAATTTATAATCCCCCAAAAGACGCCTAAGAATATTAGTGGAAAGATTTCGTACAGATTCGGCACGATCTGTAAATTAGTTATAAAAGTCCTGGTGTTGAAAAAAAATACATAAATTGAATAAATATTAGTGTTATATGATAGGGAAATAAACCTGTTGTTAATTGGTATTAGTTTAATTTTTAGAAGCTTCATTTTCTAGTCACATATTTTTTTTTTTCATTTCGGTTTTTAATACACATCTTTTTTTATCTTCTTTTACTTCGGTTATTATGAATCTCGACTCATCACTGAAAAAAGAATACGCCCTACTTCTTGTGTTAACTGATGTTTTCGGCTCCACAATAATTCAATAATTCATCTTTCCTGATGGATGCATTCAAAGGGACTCACAAATGTGGACTCTAAGAGAGTTTATAGATCAATTTCTGCAAGACAACTGAGACTGTTTGCGTGAAAATTCTTCTTCAAGATACAGCAGCAAGGAGCCATCGTCATGCGTTTATTGCCAAGCAGAGTCGTTGCTCTGTGGTGGTCTTGGTGGACCTTCTTCATGATAATACTACCTGTTTGGAATTGATTACACAGCCGAGAGATGGATATCGGCCCCTCTCCGCTTGAGACTTAAATGACCAACTTAAGGCCTGCCAACAGTTATCTATGTTAAGGAATCATCTAAGCCAGCGATACTCAAACTGCGGCCCAACGAGCCATTTTAGGCGGCCCGGTCATGGCTCATTGCTCTGAAAAATTTCCCTTAGCATTATAATAAAAATTATTTTTTTAACAAATATACAGCGCATCAATAGAATTTAATTTCACACTACTTTTTTGGACTAGAAGTGTAAACATAAATGTTTCAACAGATAAGATTATCTTGGCATAGAGAAAAAATGGCGAGAAACAAAGATATATCGGTTGATGTGTGAAATCTCGTTATAAGTCGTTGGAAGGAGGGGAAATTAATTCGCTGTATAGGAAAAATCTTAAAATTGAGTAAGTCTACTGGTTTTAACATTATTGAAAGATTCAAGAAAACACAAACAGTGTTGAAAACAAGTAAAGATCAGGGTGTCCAAGGATATTTAATGAACTTGAAGAGTGGTGGATTGTGAGACAAGTACACATTAATCCAGGAACTAGTGCAGTAAAAATGACTTTGCAATGTAAAAGTAGGTCCCGAAAATCAGTAAATCCTGAAACTGTTAGAAATGTTTTAAGAAAGCATAAGCATCATGGAAGAATGCCTAAAAGAAATCCCTACATCACCAAAAAAAGCAAATATACAAGATATGTTGACATTTGCTAAAATGTATGCAAGACCGCCAACAGAATATTAGGAAAATATAATTTTTGTTGATGAAAGAAAATGTAACTTTTTCGGATCGGATGGCAAGCAAAATGTTTGGTGGAAATCAAAAACAGTAATGCAAGTCCAAAATTTACGGCCTACTGTCAAATATGGAAGGGATAACAAATTGTCTGGGGCTGCATGGCAAGCTCTGATGTCGCGAACTTATTTTTTATTGATGGTATAATGAATAAATATGTCTATATCTTGACATTCTCAATCGAAATTTAAAGCCAAGTGCGAGTAAGCTGGGAATTTCAGGATATTTTAAATTGTACCAAAATATATAATGACTCGTAACATACTGCAGATATTTGCAAGTAAGTAGTGGGTCCTCTACCACTGTCCTAGTATTATTAAGACTCCTGCACAAAGTCCAGACCTTAATGCCATTGAACATGTGTGACATTATTTGCAGCAAAATTTTTATGAGCACTAAATTTCTAACAAGCAGGATTTAAGAAAATATTTATTCGAATAGTGGTTATGGATAGATCGTTTTGTAAAAAAATTGATCCAATCCATGCCAAAAAGACTACGAGACGTTATAAAAAGAAAGGAGGGCCCAACATGATATTAATTTCTAAGTTTGAATTGTTTTTTAAATTTGTTGAGAAGTGCCCCAATACTTTTTCAGCACGTTTTTTTAACTCGATTTCTTTTATTTTCAATTTTAACCATAATTGCATTAATGCATGAGTTTTGTTCAAATTATTATTATTTGTATTTAACAAAATAGCGATTACTTCTTTTTTTTTTGTTTCATTTGTGTGTTTAAGTAAAATATTAAGACAGAAATCTATTAACTGGTAGTGTTTCCCAATGCTTTTTTGATAGAATGTATTTGTACTATATGTATAACAAAAATTTGTTATTTTTTACGTAACTATAATCATAAAATGTATCTGATTTTTAGTACAATGTATCATCTCGACACATATATTAATTGTCAACATGTGCAATTCAAATATAAAAGCAGAATATGTTCTCCTACATAGAAAATACTATATTAATAATATACTGTGGGGTTATAATTAAAATTAAACAATTCAGAGGCCAGTAGAACCTGTTCTACAAATCAGAGTTTGAGGAAACTTGGAATATATGCTATATAGACGATGGGGAAAAGCTTCCTTCAATGTAAAAAATAGTTCAAATTTTGACTACTAGGAGAAAATGTCTTGCCCAAAGAAGAACAAAAAGTGTGTTAGAATAGTTAAAATGTATTCAGTTACAGAATATGCTTAATATGTGCTCCAATGACATCAACAACGTGTTGAAAGCGCATTATAGCGGCTTCAATGGCAGCGCATAAACAACTCACGAAGGATTTCAGCCTCATGGCGTATATTTCTAGCTTTCAAATCAGGTAAAGTCCTAATTCTTCCTTTACAAACACGGTCTTTTAGAAATCCCCACTACTACAAATCATAGGGGTTTAAGTCGGGTGAGCGAGAAGGCCATACATCCTGAAACTATCTGGATAATCACGATTATCTCCCCAAAGTTAGCACTAAACAGTGCTTTGACTTGGAGCTTAATGTGTGAGGAGTTGCTCCATCTTACATAAAGATAATGGTTTGCAAACATTGTCATTTCTGTAAAGCAGGAATGATTAACGATGACAAATATGCACTGAAGGATTTTCTGGCTATGACTGCAAGTTTATATAGGGGTTTTACGGATTTGCATATTCGATAAAAGCTACCTGGAGGCTAAAATTTGTACTGATTTTTTTTAATGCTGAAATCTTTCCCCCATGTTCCATGTAGCATACATTACAAGTTTCTTGAAAATCTGTTAAGCAGAACGGTTTCTACTGGTCGCTGAATAGTATAACTTTAATTATAACCACCCCCGGTATATTACATTTTGACTGCTAAATTGTGTTAAGAGTGGCTCATCTTACAACGGTATCTATTTATGTCTGATTCAATCCATTAATCTATATATATAAAAATGAATGTTTGTCTGTATGTCATCGATGAACTCAAAAACTACTGTACCGATTCTTATGAAAATTGGTATATATATGAATTTTTCCACGGAGAAGGTTCGTATAATATGCTCATTGATGCCACTTGCCACCATGTAGCGCTGCAGAGTATCAACTTCTGTCCCGTTCAACCGATTGTCATGAAAATCATTATGACCATATATTTTTACACAGAGGAAACGAATATGATATTCGTATTAATGGAAGTTACCACCAGATGGCGCTTTCATGTATCAAGTTCAATACTGATTTTAATAGATATCTATACGAATTCGTATAAATAAAAGTTCTCAAAATATATTTTTGGTGCGATAAGTAAAATAAAACTATAAAATTTCTTTTCTTCTCTATCTCTTCTTCTCTTCTCTTTCTCTTCTTCTCTATCTCTTCTTCTCTTCTCTCTCTCTCTCTTTCTCTATTCTCTTTTTCTTCTCCTCTATCTCTTATTCCCTTCTCTTCTCTATCTCTATAAAAATGATTGTTTACCTGTATGTCTTTTCTAGAATCGTAAACTATGTATTTGATTATGTGAAGATGTCATTCTAATGAATTTCATATATTGTCGTTGCAGGTCGTGTTGATATGAATTGAAACAAATGAAGCGAACTATAGATGACATTTCGAGTCGAGAGTGACATAAGAATTTGTGTAGGTTGTGAAATTCATATCTAGCTTACATTAAACAGACAATATTGTGCGTATTTTTATATTTGGGAGAGTTTTTCGAATAATTTTGTGCATTTCATCGTAAGCTGAATTAATTTAGATAAATACTTCAATCGGATTGAATATTTGTAGTTTCCGTGAGCTGATTATATTCATTTTCTACAGTGAATTTACGAAGATCATCGAATGTGTATGTGAAGGATTTAATATTAACGTCGCACTGTTCATTGACGATTTTGGCGACGAACGCATTTTGTGAAGGATTTGACTGCTGATTGACATTCCGAACTGCTGTGTTTTTTTTTTCTTATTAGCATCTTATACCATCTGCGACTTTGCGAAGTTTTATAAATTCAAAAGCATCACGTCGTTCCTGTATAATTATGCCTCCAAAGCGACGAGCAATTGGCCGATCTACACCTCAAGCAGCACGAAAGAGAAGAGCATTACGAGCCTCATAATCAGACGAGCAACGAGCATTAAGGCTGGAAAATCTTCGAGTACACGTCACTGAGACCCGTTCGTCTGAATCGTCTGACCAACGAGAAGTAAGATTAGAAACTGATCGAATACGTACTAATCAGATCCGTTCTTCTGAGACACTGAATTACGGGAAAGAAGGCTGCAAAATGTTCGAATAAGCACTGCTCGATCAAGACGAACACTCCACGCTGATTTGAATCTTAGTGCATTCCATTATGACACAGTAATAATGATTACAGTCTTCATCCAAATGTCGTCATTGGAAAAATGGATAAAATTTGCATGTATTGTAGTGCACTCAAATTTAAAAATGAAACGCGTGGAATGTGCTGCGCCAGTGGAACAGTTAAGCTACCAGAATTACATTCACCACCCGAACCACTGTCAACGTTTCTATCTGGTGTTACACGTGTGTCGAAGCATTTCTTGGAAAACATCCGCAAGTGCAATTCATGCTTCCAAATGACATCGTTCGGTCAACGAACATCCTGCGCGAAAATTACATGCCGACATTCAGAGTCCAAGGGCAAATTTATCATCATGCCGGATCGCTTCTACCATTGCTGGACGCAGATTACAAGTTCCTTCAAATTTATTTTATGGCAAACAGTGATGAAAACTAATTGAACAACGATGTCATTATAATGCGGACACTAGACGAGAAATTGTGGGTGCGTTACAAGGCCTTTTCGATCAACACAATGAATTAGTTCGGTTGTTTAAAACCGCCATTCAACGAATGCCAGCCGATGACTATGCAGTTGTGATTCGAGCAGACAAAAGACCCGTTGGCCAGCACGAGAGACAGTTCAATGCACCAACAATCGATGAAGTGGCGATCGTTATAGTTGGCGAAGAATTTGAATAGCGCGACATAATTCTTCATCGCAGAAGTGGTGACATTCAGCGAGTCTCCGAAACTCATCACTCATACGACGAATTGCAGTATCCGATTCTGTTTTGGTGAGGAGATGATGGATATCATTTTAACATCAAAATGATAAATCCACAAACAGGTGAGGGGACGAATAAGAAAGTCAG
This sequence comes from Trichonephila clavipes, assembly GCA_019973935.1. Lineage (NCBI taxonomy): Eukaryota > Metazoa > Arthropoda > Arachnida > Araneae > Nephilidae > Trichonephila > Trichonephila clavipes. The sequence continues at coordinate 1,083,502 of BMAU01020332.1, read as the reverse complement.
TGCCATGAATTATTATTCGTATCGACTGATGATTCGTCAAAACGCTGAGAACCACATTCTGAAATGTAGACAATTGTTCCATCAATATATCGTCCACATGTACGCGAAGATTGAAACCAAACGGCTATTATATATTCGATTGAATCAAACCGAGTTGCGTTCTGAACAGTACATCCATTTACGAGACGCAATCGTTAATGATGGTAACGTCAATCCAAACGAATTGGGAAGAATGGCCATATTACCGTCTACATTCACGGGGAGTCCACGGCACATGCATGAATACGCACAAGATGCGATGACATACTTTCGCGCATATGGTCGTCCAGATTTGTTCGTCACCTTTACATGCAATCCAACATGGAATGAAATTAAAGAACTTCTATTAGTTGGACAATCAACTTCGGACCGCCATGACATTGCCGCACGCGTATTTAAACAAAAATTGAAATGTTTGATGGATTTTATTATCAAGCATCATGTTTTTGAAGAGACACGCTGCTGGATGTATTCCATTGAATGGCAGAAAAGAGGATTGCCACATGCACATATTTTGGTTTGGTTAATCAACAAAATTACGCCAGATCAAATTGACCAAACCATCTCAGCAGAAATACCAGATAAGCACATTGATCCAAACTTATTCGACGTCGTCACCAAAAATATGATCCATGGCCCATGTGGCGCATTCAACAATAATTCACCATGCATTTCTTATGGGAAATGCATGAAACGAGATACCCAAGAAAATTGGTTTCTGATACTATCACTGGCAATGACGGATATCCACTGTATCGTCGACGATCAGTTGAGGATGGTGGCAAATTCGTCGTTCTGAAAGTACGAAACATTGATATTGAAGTAGATAATCGTTGGATTGTGCCATATTCACCACTGCTTTAAAAGACCTTCAAAGCACACATTAATGTTGAGTATTGCAATTCAGTGAAGTCGATCAAATACATTTGCAAATATGTCAACAAAGGAAGCGACATGGCAGTCTTCGGAGTAGAGAGTGTAGTTGCACCGCTCGATGAAATCAACCAATACCAACTTGGACGCTACATAAGCAGCAATGAAGCAGTATGGCGCATCTTATCATTTCCAATCCATGAACGACATCCAACAGTAGTACACTTGGTGGTGCATCTCGAGAATGGACAGCGCGTGTACTTTACAGCAGATAATGTACGTGCAAGAGCATTGGTTTCACCGGCAACAACTTTAACTGCGTTTTACTCATTGTACCAAGATGATCTTTTTGCTAAAACTTTGCTTTATTCTGAAGTACCGAAATTCTACACGGGGAATGCATCAACTAAAAAGTTTCAACGTCGTAAACAAGGTAAAGCGCAGTTGAAGGACATACCAATTTATATTCCAGTGATGCATTGGGTCGTCTGTACACTGTTCATCCGAACAATACAGAATGCTTCTATCTAAGATTGCTGTTGATCAATATACGTGGACCAATATCCTTCCAAGATTTAAGAACAGTCAACGGTCAGCTGTGCGCTACTTATCGCCAAGCTTGCCAAGAACTAAATCTTCTTGAGAATGATGCACATTGGGACACTGAACTAGCTGATGCATCGAATACTGCTCAACCACAGAAAATACGCACGCTATTTGCCATAATATTAACAAACTGCTTCCCATCTAATCCAAAAGATCTTTGGGAAAAATACAAGGACTACATGAGTGATGATATTCTACATCGGTTTGCGCGCTGCGAATCAAAATCCGGACATTCAATTCACACCAAACGTGTATAATGAAGCATTGATTTTGATTGAAGACATATGTTTGAGACAATCGCTAACAAGGCACTGGTGCAACTGGGAATGCCTGCTTCAAACCGACCTGCAAACAACCTTTTTGTTCGTGATTTGCAACGAGAAACACACTATGATTCTGCGAACTGGGGACATTCGTTAGGACAAATCTTCCGCAGTTGATTCTAGAACAACGCATTGTGTGTGTATGACAGAATTATGCGTGCAATCACAGAACAAAGCGGTGGACTGTTTTTCATAGATGCGCCCGGTGGTACGGGCAAGACTTTTCTTCTTTCACTAATTTTGACAACCATACGATCACAAAATAATATTACACTGGCTATTGCATCATCTGGAATTGCGGCAACTCTTTTGGATGGTGGCCGAACAACGCATTCAGCATTGAAACTGCCGTTGAATTTGCAAAACACTGAGGCACCAACATGCAACATCAGCAAAAACTCTGGAATGGGAAAAGTACTCAAAAGGTGTCAAATTATCATATGGGACGAATGTACAATGTCTCACAAGAAAGCATTGGAAGCGCTTGATCGTACACTGCGAGATTTCAGAGGAAACAGACGGATCTTCGGTGGTGCAATCATTTTATTGCCTGGTGATTTTCGACAATCACTGCCCATTATACCACGATCAACACCCGCTGATGAACTTCATGCATGTCTTATATCATCGGTTCTATGGCGTCATTTACAGAAATTGACTTTGAAAACTAACATGCGTGTACAACAACAACGGGATGCATCGACTGGAAATTTTGCAAAACAATTAATGGATATTGGAAATGGGCGAATGGAAATTGATGAATCTACACAATGTATCACCCTGCCAGCAAACTTCTGTAAGATCACAGAAAGCATCGACGAATTGGTGCAAAAAGTTTTCCCAAACATTGCACAAAACTACAAAAACCTTCAGTGGCTCAGTAGGCGTGCTATATTAGCAGCCAAAAACATCGATGTCAATACCATCAACTTCACCATTCAGCATGGAATACCCAGTGAAACGACAACATATAAGTCCATCGATACTGTGGAGAATCAAGATGAGGTTGTCAACTATCCAACTGAATTCTTGAATTCGCTTGATTTGCCAGGCATGCCACCGCACGTTCTTACATTGAAAATTGGCGTACCCATCATACTTCTTCGAAACATAAATTCACCACGACTTTGCAACGGAACCAGACTCTCAGTCAAGAAAATGATGAACAATGTTATCGAGGCAACAATTTTGACTGGAAAATTCAAAGGTGAAGACGTCCTCTTGCCACGTATCCCAATGATCCCGACAGATATGCCATTCGAATTCAAACGTTTACAGTTCCCGGTGCGACTCGCTTTCGCAATGACTATTAACAAAGCACAAGGACAATCGTTACAAGTGTGTGGATTAAATTTGGAGAATCCATGGTTCTCACATGGACAGCTCTATGTGGCTTGCTCACGTGTCGGGAAACCTTCTGATTTATTCGTCTACGCACCAGATGGAAAAACAAGAAATATTGTGTATCCCACAGCACTTCAATAAACATCTAATTGAAACTGAACTTTGTAATCACACAATTTTTTCGAAACGGCTTTGAATGAATTGAATATTTGTGTACTTGATTTTCCTTTAAAATTATTTTTCTTAAATTTATTTCAGTTGTTTGCGTAGCAACGCACGCCGGGTACAGCTAGTATTTTATAAATTATATTCCACGTTTTGTTTCTATACTGGTAAATGTGTTTACAGTTTTATGCATTCCAGTGAAAAGTTTTCGCTTCAGTGAAGTGTTTCTAAATTTGAAGAATACGACATAACAGATTGATGGAACGGTTATTTTATTAAATTTCTTTGAAAGCTTTTCTGTCTGAAAATATATGTTTTGAGTTAATATCAACTCTTTCAGGTGAAATGTGCAAAGAACTGAAATTTTGCAATACATTTTCCCTTATTTGAATAAAATAAATTTAATATAATCTAGAATTCAACTGGTATCATGTGTTCAATTTTCATAATATTTAGGGTTTTTTTAATACAAAGAATAAAGTACTATATTACTTTAAAACTCAACCAAAAACACATTTCGCTACATTTTACCATTTTATAAATCGTAAAACAATGTTTCAAATAATTCCCTGATTTACTTTTCCTGAAAAAGTCAAGGTTTTACTTTCCTTTCTTTTTACAGCTAAGCTTTTCAATCCATTAAAAAATTCTCATCCCATATCGTAAATCAAATTAACCTTTACTTATCCAATAGAAAAAAAAATGTTTTAAAATGGGTATCCATATTTTCTGTGTCAAATGATGAAGCCTTCTTTTAATGCATAGCATTATAATTTTTCTTACTTACTGATTGAGTACCAAAATTTTTTAAAACTTTTAATTACAAATCATCAAAATTCTCCATATCATAATCCTAAATGAATCTTAGTTGTTACTTCTTTTATAAGTTACTTTCCAAATGTGTAACAACGCATTTCAATCCTGTGAAATACAGGGTGTCACGAAAATAGAGCCCAAACTCTGCATAGCCAAAATTTTCGTTGAGAGTACATAAAAAATGCCCAAAGAACTGTACTTGTACAATCCATACTTTACAAGAAAAACACACAACAAGGAAAATATGCCGGTGCGAGAAAATACACCGTGTTGTCCTATCAGCCGCAGTGTTTGCAAATATTTATAAAGGTAGATGTTCAAAGTTTCCACCGTGCATATCGAGGCAGGGTTGATCACACCATTGAATGAATGAGTGTACAAATAGCAGCCGCGCGGAATCCACAAAAGTATAAGCAGTATGCAGACAAGCAACAAAGTCCGTTTGTTTTGTTACTACGTCTCGATACATCGAATTCTTGAGATGGCCCAACAGGAAATAAAAAAACGGTGTGAGATTTGCCAATCATGGTGGCCACAAAACCAAACCCACACATCCGATCCAGAGACTGGCGTATGCCATGTCCAGCCAATCACGTATATTCAATTAAGGTGTCCGGCACATGAATTTTAGAAAAATTATCGATTTTGACTTTTTTACATTTTTTAAAAGTTCAAACATTTCTGCTTAAAATAATATATGATATATAGAAATGCAATAATTAGAAGTGTTTTTATTTATTTTTTAAAAATAAGCTACTCTCATTGATAAATTACAAATTTTTTACTTTAAAGCCTGTTTTCTCAAAATGCAATATTTTTCTCTTTATGGGACTTTTTTCTCAAAAACTTGTAGGATCCGCAAAATTTCAGTGAGCATACTTTCAACATGTGTTAACATGTTAGTGGAGGGAATAAGATATATCTAGCGAACTGTTTTAGATAATGTATTTTTAAACTAAATTTTAAGGAAAAAAATTCATAATTATTTTAATTTTAAACAAAAGACAAAATCTTCCATTAAAATCTTATTGATAGTACATATAACCTACTGTGAAAACATCATCTGTTAGTAGCTAGAAGTTTCTGAGAAAAAGGTATATAAACTTACGTAATTTAACATGGGCTCCTACAGAAGTGCCACAAACCCTTAACTCCAGAAATGCCCCGGAGCCCTACCACGAACTACCATGCATCACCATTCATTCATCATTATAAATCATTATTTTCCGTATCTGTCTCGTAAGTTATGGATCTAAATACGTTTAATAAAACACATTAGTTCATATATTCTGATTCCTCTGTTTTCAAAAGAATTTGTCTTTAGATTTTCTGCGGCTAAATTCAAAGCTTGAGAGAAAAATTGTCACTTTTACTGCCTGAATAAAATCCTCTTTTGTTTTCGGGAATTATTTCTCAAGTGACTTACTTCTCCGAGAAAAATCGACATATTTCAACGATGGTCACTCCATGTGACTTTTTTTTCTCTATTCAAAGGAAAGAAAACATAACAGAAATGTAATATTCAGAAGAACGGAACAAATGATTCGTGATATTTTATGCCAATAGGATCTACTTGCCAAAAGGGTAAACTTCCCCTGTTTGCCCTGGTGAAAAATACCTGTGGAAATTGAAGATACTTATATTTGAATTTCAAATTCATCTCTTCATTGGGGTTCATTGCTTTTCCTTGTGATGTTCTTTTTCTAACAGAAACAACATTCGTTTGACTGGGTCAGAAATTTAGGAACTGTATTTCATGTTCCAAGGAAAATATAGTTTCATGTTTCTAAGACTAAAAACTTGTAATTTCATTTTTATGTCAGATATTTCTATTCAAATATTCAAATTTGAGTATATATGATTAATATTCCTATCCACCGTATGAGTCAAGAATTTCTTATTTTTTTACAGCAACTGAACAAAACTTGGTGATTTTTGATTATTCCCAAAATTATCCTCTCTTATCTCATATATATATTTTTAAATTATAAATAAAATTATCTTACGGAATAAGTTTCAGGTAAAATCATTTAATTTAACATAAAAAAGAATTCAATATATAAAAAGAAGTTCAAAATGAAAGAGAGAATTAAGTGATATTAGAATCGTTGTTAATGTTCTAGAAATCCAAAATGTTTCTGTGTTTGAAAAATATTTAGAAGTATAAAATTGTATATTTAAAACTCTTTCAAGATATTTTATACCTAACTCTTAGAATGAAAGTATTAGAAAGTATTAGCTCTCTCTCTCTCTCTCTCTTTCTCTCTCTCTCCCTCTCTCTCTCTCTATATATATATATGTTTAGAAGACAACTATGTAAATTTTAAATTTTTCTTAGTCTTCAAAGGTTCTTTCTCCTTCAAAATCACCAAAAATAAAAATGTAAAACAATTTATTTCTGTTGATTTAGGATTTCCAACTTCGAAGACTTCTTTAAATTTTCGATTTTTACTGCATGTACGAGTAAAGAATATATTAAAAATGAGCACAATATATATTTTGACATTCTGGGTTTCTTCCTTGCTTTTAAGAAGATGAAAATTGTTCATTTGATCTCAACACTAATTTATGTATTTTAATTTAATAAATTTAAACATTTTAATGGTTGTTAATGCAATTAACCGTATAATGATGGATATTCAGAATAATCATGTCCACTGTATTCTTCCACCATAAATTAAATCAGTATAGCGCTACCCTTTCCATACAAATGAAAAAGTTAATTTCAAATAAATCGTTTAACTCTTCAAATTTTACTCTGTGATTTCCATGTACATGATTCTACGTATAACAATTTAGTCACAAATATAGGACTATTTTTTTCTTCTCAAAAAAGAAATTTTATATTTTTTTTAAAAAAGAATATTTTTTATTTGTCCTTAGATTCTATCATATTTTCATCCTTTAAAGAAAATAGATTTGCACATATATATATATATATATATATATATATATATATATACATATATATAAAGAAAAAGTTGATTTAAGAATTGGACATTATTTTCCTCTTTAAGCTTTATAAACACACGTTTTATATTATTTCAATAATCTCATAAAGAGGATGATGTTGAAATAAATTCATCCAAAAAGCAAAGAAAGCAAGGAAAGTCGTTCTTTCGTTTCCGCGAAGAAAAAAAATGTCATTCACAATCATTATCCGTCGAGAAAAGAGTTAAGGGAGAGAGATTTCTTTTAAAGTTTATCTTTTTATGTTTTCGGGAATCGCATTCAAAATCAACCGCAGATTAAAATAAAGGAATTATTTCTATGCAAAGCATTAAATAAATTGAAATAAAAAATAAAGAAAAGACTTTGGTCTCTTTTTGATGATTGTGTTTTAACGATCCATCTATTTAAATGAACACATCGATTTTAAAGAACTGGCACGCTTCAAATTTTTTAAATGTGGATTGGAAATTTTCTGTCTGTTTTGGGATATCAGTAATTGCTCAGAAGAAATAAATTCCCATTTCTTAAGGGGAAAAAAGGATGGCTGTTAGTGAAATATATACAAATAATTCATTTTCCTCAAAGAGAAAAAATATCACATGCATTATAAACGAAGACAATTCTTTAATATTGAAACTACTTTTATTTAAAAATCGGTGCCAATTTTTATCTACCATGTATTTTGTACAACACATTAATATGTTCTTGTTTGTGGACATGTTCATTTTAAACCGTTTTTAATTAAACTTAAATTTGTGACGGCTCTATCCACGATTTTGGTCCTTAAAAACTATTTTATTAGAACGCTTCCTCTGGAGGAAAGAACCAGAACCAACAAATAAGGACTACTGTATAAAAATTAGGCTTTTAAGTTAGAAAGAGAGAGATATAGGATAGGCTGATAGTGGAGAAGTGATTAATCAAATTTAAAGTGTAACGCAGATATTTAGTAATTGATATTTGTAATAAATAAGGTGACAATTTATCACACTTGAAATTGAATATAGTGTTACGAATTTTGTGTAAATTGTCTAAAAAATTTGTATTAGGATGTGTGATGCATTTATATTACTCTATGTAATATATTTATTTTATTTTAAAATTCTACTATTCAGAAGTAAACGCCGTCCCTTGCGTTATAGTGGCGATTCAATGAATACTTGGTGAAATCTTGGAGATAGAGCCAAGTTGGTATCATTTTTGGTGACCGAGTTGGCGGGCAATTTGGTGACTTCGGCGTCATTGGTGACCATGATGACAAGTTTGGCACCATCTGGATTATTCAAGAAATTAGTGGATTGCTCTACTAATCTTACGCTCGATGACGCGTGTGGATTTTTATGAAAGTTTTCACTGGGTTTATAAATAGAGAGGTGCTAGTCGCAACCACTCAGCCTTGGTTCAACCAGCGATTACTGTGCATTATTTTGATTACCGATTAGATTAGTTTTGCTTGTGAATAAGCGTTTACATACATGTATTTTATACACTGCTAATTGTGTTTGATTGCTGTTGAAGGTGTGAAGACCTTCGGAGATATACTCCTTTGTAACAAACTCTACGATCATAGACCGTGTGATTTGGAACTTCAGTTGAGTGACGAGGAGGACAACTGAGGTGGCACCCCACTCTCCCAGCTTCAACGTGAGGATCTCGAGCCTTGCAGTGAAATACCTGAACATCGATTGGCAACGTAGACTGATCGCAAGCACTGCACATACACGAGTGCCAAGGCAGTGGGAGTCGGCAGTTGAAAAACCAAGACTTTGATCACCTGGTGACTGATTGAGTGATGTTCTCTGATCTCCACCCGTGAGCGCCTTGATTATATCTGAAGTTGGCTTTTGCTTCCAACGAGAGCAGTGGTATCTGTGAGCTCCACCCGTGAGGCGCAGTGTGAATATCCGCGGTCGGTTCTTACCTCTCAACGAGAAAGACTGTTTGACTCCATCAGTGAGAGTAAAGACTGATTATCTCTGTGAATGTCAAGAACTTTTAATTTCTAAATTGTAAATACTGTAGAAGGTAAATCGTGTATGTCTGTGAACTTTCTTGTGTTTGGGAAATAAATCTACACAGATCAAAGAGGTGTCATCTTTTAGATGCTTGAGACGTTACAGACGTATATATTAAATGGAGGTTCCACCGAGATACAATTGACAAGAGATAAAGGTATGTGCTCTCCACATTATTCATTTCCATGCCAGAAAATATAAAGTGTAATTAAGTTACCTATTGTTTACGTGAATTCTGGAAATCATTCCCATAGGCACATCAGTGCATAATATTTTTAGACTTTTAGAGTGTTGAATATAAAGATAAATTTTAGTTTTTCATGTATGTGTGTTTTTATGTAAAGTGTTACATTTTATGTCATTTTAAATGGAAAGCTTTTAACAATATTACTAAAAGGATTTTATACTCACTGTCAGTCAATTCAGAATGAACGAGTTTTATTTATTCTTAATCTGCTTTGTAATATTCATTATTGAATTGTTAGTTTGAGTATTTTTGTTGTGTGTATTAACAGTGTTTTCACTACTAAATTATTGCTTAGAGATTAATTTGTTTCTGGAAATAATGGCGTTTTTGGGAAAAGGGAGGAAAAAGGATTTGGTCCATGTCGCGACAGAGTTGGGGGAAGCGGTTTCAGAGGACATGAAAGTGATAGAATTAAAACAAATAATTGTAGGTAGTAAAAATTTTGAGGTTGAATTCGTTAGGAATTTGCTGGGAACTGTTATGAGCGAAAGAATGGACGGTGAAAACTTAGAGAGCAACTATTAGCGAAGGAAGTCCAGTTAGAAAGGGAGACACGGGAGAGAGAATTTCAGCTAGAATGCCTTAGGTTAAAGCAGAGCACTGTTATTAAATCTGACGGTGAAAAAGAATTTAATAAAAATTTTCAGAAATTAATGCCCAAATTTAAATTAAAAAATGATGATATAAGTCTATTCTTAGAACTTTTCGAGAGGCAAGCTAAAGTTCTACAATTGCCGAAGGATCCGTGGGTGACATATCTCATTGGCGTCCTTCCAGTTGAGATAAACAATATAATCGCTAGGGAGCCTGAAGAACAGGCTAGTGATTACGAACATATTAAAGAAGTGTTGCTTAAAAGGTTTAAATTAAGTGCGGAGAAGTTTCGACAACTTCTAATTAAAACACAGAAAAATTCGGAGGCTACGTGGTACGATTTTCACCACGAACTTAAGACATTTTTAGATGGGTGGCTAAATGGATTGAAAATAGAAACTTTGGAACAGATAAATGATCTAATGTTGGTTGATCAAATTAAAAGGTGCGCCTCAAATGAATTTAAGGAACATTTCCTTGATGAATGGGCAACCATTACTTCGCCAAAAAAATTGGTAGTGAAAATTGAGGAATTTGAAGATGCAAAAAAAAAAAAAAAAAAAAACTATCGGAGGGAAGTTGAAACTGGTAGACTATAAATTGAGAACAGCAGATAAACAAATAAGTAATAACCATTCCCATGGTAAATTTTTTTAAAGGAAATAAAACTTTTCAGGGCACACATTTTAGAAATCATAACGATGCACGTAATTCAGGGAAAACGCCAGAGTTGAATTTCGATAAGAGCAAAAGGCTCCAATGCTATGAATGTGGGTCATTTAACCACTTACGTCCACAATGCCCTAATTTGAAAACTCAGAAAGTAGAGTTGTGTCGAATAGGTGGGAAGTCGGAGAGGAGTCTCTTGGATCCTTATACATCAAAAGGAAAAATAAACGGTTTTAGAATGCCAATTCTGAGATATACCGGAGCCACACACGGTAGATGTTATTTGCCAAAAATATGTAGATAGAGACAGAATGAAAAGGGAGCAGGTATGGGTTCGACATCTCCTAGATGATCACATGACATGCTTACCTGTTGCTGAGGTGGATATTGAATGCGATTTGGGTACAGAGAGAGAGTGACATCCAAAGCAGCGGTGATAGGGAACCACTTGGATCAAGGGTGGTATATTTTGGGTAACCAAACCGCAGCTCTACTCCAAGGAATTGAGAAAAATTGTCCCTCGTTTGTCGGAAAGGTAAATGATGTAGTTACTCGCTCGCAGACGCGAGAAAGTAAGGAAAATGAGATTTTTGATGAGTCAGACCAAAATGATGAAGAGACTGAGTTGAATTTAGAAGAGCGTACCGAAAACTTAGAAAACGAAGAGATTGCCTCCTGTTGACTGTTGCAACCTTATAAATCCCCTGACTCAAATAAAATCAAGTACTTTTATTGCTGAACGGCAAAAAAGTAAAGAACTTGCCCCAATAATAGAATCAGTCAAAAAAAGGAAATGAGGCAGATTATGGTATTAAAAATGGGATTTAGGTAAAAAGGAAAATAAATAAGTTGGGGATAAAGGAGTATTTAATTGCTGTCCCGGAAGCCCTTAGAGAGCAGATAAAAACAATTTGTCATGATGGAACTTCTGGTCACTTGGGAGTGCTTAAAACAAAATATTGGTTACTGGGACATTTATTTTGGCCTAATTGCTACAAAAAAAAATCGAGGATTTTGTGAAAGCGTGTGACCCTTGTCAACGTGTTGGAAAGACCAAAGATAGAAAGAAAACCCCCTTTGGTGACTGTACTAGTGATTTCTGAGGTCTTTAGTAAAATTAATGTAGATGCTTGTGGGCCTATGCCTATATCCACGGAAGGGAACAAATACCTCATTATCGTTAAGTGTTTAGCCTCCAAATATCCAGACACCATTCCGGTACCGGATATAGCCTCAAAATCTGTGATCAATGCACTTTTGCAGGTTTTCAGTCGGATGGGCTTTCCGAGGGAGATTTAGACAAATCAAGGAACGTCTTTTATGAGCCGCTTGACTGTCGAATTTTTTAATAGGTTTGGCATAAAGGTGTCCCGGAGTTCAGTTTACCACCCCCAAAGCAACCCTATGGAGCGTTTCCACAAAACAGTAAAACGGGTTTTAAAAGTATTGTGCATTGAGGCTGCCCCAAATTGGGAAAGTCAAGTGCCGGCTGCACTCTTCGCTCTGCGAACAGTGACGCATGAAAGCACTGGTTTTAGTCCCGCCCAATTAGTATATGGAAACAATCTTCGAACCCCGATCACTTTATTGTATGAGAGTTGGTTAAATCCTGAGGAAAAGGTAGACACCGTCGTGGAGTATGTTTTTGAGTAGATAAATAGATTGAAGAAATGTAGGGACTTAGCTACGGTTAGAAATGGAAGAGGTGAGGGACAGGAGGAAAAAATGGTATGACAAAAATGCCATAAAAAGGGAATTTCAACAAGGAGATGCCGTGCTTTTTTTTATCCTTAAGAGGACTTGGTACCCCCCAAATCACAGAACTATCGTTTATTTTTATTTTCATTTAATCTTACTCTTTTCATTATTATCTTTCGATTGATATATCACTTGTGCATGTCGGAAAGTTAGAAGTTAAAAAAACTTCATTTGAAAACAAATTAGGCAATTCAGCCACGCCCCCTTTTTAGAAAAAAAGCTTTTTGATAAAAATATCTAATTTATAAAGAGAAATAATAACATTAAAAAAAGAATGTGCAATATATAAAGCAGAATATTTCCGAGGCAATACAAACAATCATTTTTTTTCTTTGTGAAATGTGTGCATGTAAAATTTTTAAATTAAGGCATTTTATATTAATTTTATAATTTCAGTTCTTATTCCTGATATATTTTTCATACAAATGTAATACTTTAATATTATAAGAAGAAAAATAGCTAAAATTTCTGTCGTGACAGAAAAAAAAAATGTTAACGTTTTTCTTGAATTTTCTTGTTCAATTAGTACTCTTTAAAAGTTGATCATTTATAAAAATGTGTGGGTTGAAAAATATGAAAATGCAATTATTTTAAAGAAAATTGTATAACTAATATCTTAAAGTGGTATTTTAAGTTTAATTAAGCTTATAATAATTATTTTTTCAGAATTATAAACTTTAAAGTGGTTTTTCTCAGTTTGTGTTTTTCGAAACCTTAGTGCATTCAAAATGCTACTCCTTCGACAATTATTTACCAATCAATTCCATTTTTTCCTGCGTGTTAAAAATAAAGCATGCAATAAAATTAGGGGTCCGTTTTGCTATAAACTGAATACTTTTTTTAAAAGAAAATAATATGTAAGACATGTTGGCTTTTTCGTTGATTTTTAGCCTGTTTATCAACATTTTATTTTTTTTCTCGAAAACGAATAAAGTTATTCTAAAATCGATCCCTAAAGTTGTTTAAAAGATCCATAAGAATATTATAAAAAAAATTTTAGGTCAAAAAATTAAATTTTACAAAAGGAGTAGGATTTTAAAATTTTACCTATTTTCTTCAAAAAATTTTAATTTTTAAAATTGTGTGAATAATATATGAAAATTTTCTACTGGTATCATTTTCTTAAATAGAAACATTGTACAAAATGCTAAAATATAATTTTTAAATACGTAAATAAAGAAATTTGCTCAAAGGGTACCAAGTCCCCTTAAAACAACCCCATAAGCTTGCTCCTCAATGGAAAGGGCCAGGTAAGATAGAGAAACGTTTATCCGAAACGAACTATGTAGTTACCTTTGACGGAAATCAGGAAGGAAATAAGGTGTACCACATTAACATGTTAAAACCTTATCATAGAAGACCTGAGCTTTTGAACGTCGTGCTTGTTGATACCGAAGAGATTACTGAGTCATCAGAATTGGAGGAGGATTTTCCCTATATGCTAACTGACCCCAATGTCTTTGATTTCAGGGAAATTGTAGAAAACAATAAACTCAAAGAAAGACTGAGTGATGAGCAAATTATGCAGTTGGGAAAACTATTGGTTGGGTTTTCTGCTATTTTTTTCAAATATTCCAGGGAAAACCAATCTAGTGGAACATATTGATTTAATTAGTGATAAACGAGTACAACGTAAGCCCTATAGAATGACCAATAGACAGAACGAAATTTTAAAAGCCGAAATTGAGAGGATGCTAAAATACAAAATTATCGAACCTGGACCATCTGAGTATACTTCACCCATGATCCTTGTTGAAACGCCAGGTAGAGACCCTAGACCCTGTATCGATTACAGAAAATTAAATGAAATAACGCGCACTGAGTTTTATCCGATCCCTAATATAGAACAACGCGTTGAAACTGTGGCAGCGGCCAAGTTCATTACTTCGATAGATTTAACTAAAGTTACTGGCAGATTCCGCTGAGCTCCAGGGCCCAGAGAATTGCTGCATTTGCTACCAGCTTCGTCGTATATAAGCCCTTGCGGATGCCATTTGGGCTTAAAAACGCTCCTTATTATTTTAGCAAAATGATGAGCGAAATTTTAAGCGGATGTGAAAAATATGCTACTCCTTATTTAGATGGCATTGCAATTTTTTCAGAAGCGTGGGAGGAACATCTAAAGCATTTACAAGAAATTTTAGAAAGATTAAAAAAGGCTAATTTAACTATAAAACCCTTCAAGTGCAAATTTACACAGCTAGAAGTACAATACCTTGGCCACGTTGTAGGTCGAGGTAAACGTTCTCTCGGCTGATCTAAAAATAGAAGCAATTCAAAATTTTCCGATTCCTACTACTAAAACAAAAAATCAGACCTTTTTTGGTATTAGCTGGTACTATAGACAGTATATTTCTATGTTTTCCGCTATAGTCACCTCTTTAACAGATTTGTTGAAGGGATTTAATAAAAAGGGTGGAATTGTATGGAATGACAAATGTAGTGAGTTATTTAAAATGTTAAAAGAAAGGCTTTATGGGAAGCCCTTGTTGCATGCACCCGATTTTTCAAAACTCTTCATATTACAAACAGACGCGTCAGATCAGGGACATGGTGTTGTGTTAGCCCAAAAGGATAAAAATGGCGGGAAACATCCTATATTGTTTCTCAGTAAGAGAAATTTACTGCTACTGAGAGGAAATACTCCACCAAGGAAAAGGAGTGTGCTGCAATTTTATACACAATAAAAAAAATTGAAAGGGTATATCGACGGGCAAACCAAATTTTACATTCTGACAGACCATAATTTTTGGTATGGCTGAAAAATAATGCTGGTAATAATGGACGATTACTCCACTGGGCATTGGCCTTGCAATCTTTCAGTTTTACCATAACGTCAAAAAAAAGGGAAAGACAACTTTTTTTTTTTGAATGTGGATTGTTTAAATAGGAACTCCCTACATTCAGATTAGATAGGTAAAGTGTGTGCTATGTATAGCCATGTTGACATTGTTTGTGTTAAAATCATTTTATAATGTGTAATATGTATGTGTGTAATTTTTTCATCATGTATAAGCAAATAATTAGTTTTATTTACAGTTTTTAATGTTTTTACTGCTTTTAATGTTTTACATAAGTTCTTTTTATGGCCTGCTCATGAGTGGAGAGCTCTTCAAAAATAGCGTTTTTAATTATCTTATTAATGTTGAACATTTTTACGGAAAAGGTAGATCAACAGAACTGGACAAGGAACTTTTGTTTCTCATGTATCCGGAGAAAGCAAAATCTGGAGGGGGAGGGGTTTGTAACGAACTCTACGATCATAGACCGTGTGATTTGGAACTTCAGTTGAGTGACGAGGAGGACAACTGAGGTGGCACCCCACTCTCCAAGCTTCAACGTGAGGATCTCGAGCCTTGCATCGAAATACCTGAACATCGATTGGCAACGTAGACTGATCGCAAGCACTGCGCATGCACGAGTGCCAAGGCAGTGGGAGTCGGCAGTTGAAAAACTACGACTTTGATCACCTGGTGACTGATTGAGTGATGTTCTCTGAGCTCCACACCCGTGAGCGCCTTGTTGATATCTGAAGTTAGCTTTTGCTTCCGACGAGAGCAGTGGTATCTGTGAGCTCCACCCGTGAGGCGCAGTGTGAATATCCGCGGTCGGTTCTTACCTCTCAACGAGAAAGACAGTTTGGCTCCATCAGCGAGCATAAAGACTGATTATCTCTGTGAATGTCAAGAACTTTTAATTTCTAAATTGTAAATACTGTACAAGGTAAATCGTGTATGTCTGTGAACTTTCTTGCATTTGGGAAATAAATCTACAAAGATCAAAGAGGTGTCGTCTTTTAGATGCTTGAGACGTTACACTGTGAATATTGCTGCGAAATCCTGTATTTAAAGAATTGTATTTCCGATAAGAAATTTGAATCTCTCTTATAGAACTATTATTTTTCTTTGTGACTGTTTTGCATAAAATCTATGAAACCAAATCTACGTAACAATATATTAGATAGTTAGGAAGGCAGTGTACTTGACATAGAGAAAGTGTTAGAGTTAATTATGTCTTTTCATACCTTGCGTACCTCGTTAATTGTCTTCACATTGCTTAAATTGGGTGCATCCCTTATTTTTGATTGATCGAACTTGTGTTGTTGATTGAGTTACAAAAAAATTAACTTATTGTGGACATGGCTGGTCTTCCTTCCATTTTTCCCACATCTCTAGGTTTGGAGGCGAGATCCTTACAAATTAAATTTTAGTAACTATTACGCAAAATGACTAAGTAAAAAATAAATGCTTTTGATAGGAGGAATCAAAATCAGATTCTTTAATAAAAAAAATTCAAAATTTGGAATAAATGTAGTTACGCTTAACCCTAAAAGTCTTCTTTTTTAATAACTTCTATTCTATTAATTTTCATATGTATGAAGAACTTGTGACCAAGCGGAAACCCCTTTTCCACTAAATATGAGGAGGTAAAAGCAATTACAACATTCTCTCGATAGTTTATAATTCGGATAAGTCAGAAGTATGTATTTACATTTATGTGTTGAATGTACATTGAAACGTCATCTGCCTAGCAGTTAGTAAAAAATTGGGAAATTACAAAAATTAGCGACCCTCACAATTTCTTTCTTCTTAACTTAATTATTGAAAGAAACACTGAAATAACGGACTTTATTTTAGTCAAATTTAAGCTCCCACAATGCAAATGCATTACCCAGTTCTTCTCAAACTTTCAGTACTTGCGACCCAATATTCAATCATAATTTTCATCGCCCCCCTTACACTAAATTCTTCCATACATTAACTATGTAGTGAATTCAATAATACTATTCTTTGGCTCTAAAGCTATAATACGACTTTAACTTCGTGAGAGTCACCGTTGTATTTAACCGTCTTGCTCAGTCATGGCTTTAATTGCCTCGGGTGTATATATACGTCTTTCCGAAGTACGATCTTTTCTGTGCACTGCTATCCATAACATTATTCTGAAGGCTTTGGGATACAATGAAAGGATCTTCACAGTGTTTGTAAATTATTTACTTATTTCAGAGAACGTTTTACTTAATTATTCCTTTTCATCCCCTCTCAATATATAACATGCACGTGTCTGCGTGAAAAATTGTGGCATTGAGGAACGAATCGTGTAACTTTCAATCAGCAGTTAAGGAATTAATTATAAACCGTACCAATTATCAAGATATTTGTTAATTTTTGTATATAATTTTATATATGACAAGCCCCCAGGGCCACTGGTAGTTATTAAACAGTTCTTAATTTAGTACTGTTAGAATAATTAGGAAATACATTGTGCAGTACTGATACATTTATAAGTGCATTTACTACATCATTGAAAAAGTGTATTTTATTTTTTTTATTATGTCAGAATGTATTTTGTTCGTTTTCTTTCAGTAAATTATTTTTTTTAAATAATTTTTGGTTTCAACTTTTCAAGAAGCTCGCTCCTCCTCGTAGAGATATCACGCCCCACAGTTTCAGAAACACGTTGCATTACCCTTATAAATTTAGAAAGAGAAATCCATCGTTACCAGACCACTTCTCTGGATATTTTGTAATGCTGTGTGATTATATACTGTTTATAAAGTATGAATATCTTAGTTCAAGCATTAAGGCTGTTTTCGGTAAATGTTAAAGAATATGAACCGAATTAGGGACATTTTTTAATATATAAAAGAAATGAGAAATTAATATAATATTTTGGTTTCACTGTCCTTTAGAGAGCAGCATTTTTTATCATACTTTCCATGTTTAACCGAGTTGAATCATTTTTTCTGGTATAAAATGTGTCACGCGTTTTTCTCTTATACCGTAATGTTAAATGAGCTATGCCTTATAACAAAAAAGAAAGTATTCGTGGAATATTTTGACATTTTCAAAAACACTATATTGTTAACAGAGGTACGACTTATAATATTGCAAATTTCCATGGGAATAGGGTCATTTTTCTGTCTGAAAATGTGCTTCCCGTTTAGTTCAAGCTCTCGTGCTTTTACCGGACAGCCTTAATCATTAGGTCAGAGTTTCTCAAACTGTGGTGCGCACCCCCTTGGGGACGAAATAACTCTGCAACGGGGGCGTGAGAATATTGAAAAGTCAAAAGCAAAAGATTATTTAAGAAAGTTATTAATTTGTATAAAAAATTGCACTGATATAATCAATACACATAAATGTATCAGTACTGCACAATGTATTTTATAATTAATTTAACAATACTAAGTTGAGAACAAGTTTAATAATTACCAGCGCCCTCTACTGGGATGTTTATGTATAAAATGTTAACAAAAATTATATAACAGTTTTCTTGATGGTTTATAATTAATTCCTTAACTGCTCATTTAAGGTTACGCGACTCGCTTATCAATGCCACTGTTTTCCACGTAGGCTAGCATATATGAATTATTCGGGGGGGGGGGGGGTGAAAAGGAATATGAGTAAAACCTTCTCCAAAATAAGTAAATAATTTGAAAACACTGTCAAGGTCTTATCATTGGAATGATTTTATGCATAGCATTTCTCAGAAAAGATGGTATTTTGCAAAACGTATACATTCCTTCGGGGAAATTAATGCTTTGACTGACAGAGACGGTTATCTACGCCGATGGTATTTAAGAGGTTAAAGTCATTTCGTAGCTTTAGCTTCAAAGTATAGTATTAATATTATAATTTAATTATTAATTAGTCAATACATTGTTTTTGTATGGAGGCTGGAAGCGTGGTGAAAATTATGATTGAGAATATCGGGTCGGAAATATTGAAAGTTTGAGAAGCACTACATTAGGTTTTATTGATAAATAGTCTTATACGCATCACCGCTTTGTATCAAAAGAACAGAACTTGAACTTCTAAAATGGAAGTACGCTTCTTCCGTAACCCCCTCTCCCTATTTTTTTTATTTGTAAAGGGACTGCCGATTGGTGTTTTACCATTGCCGACCTAGTACGTTCTCCGGGAGCTGATATCTCTTTTTAATGCGGCACCATATAGGTGAAATACCAATCTCCGTAATGTAATTTTGCCACCCAGTTTCCTCACCGGAGCTCTGACCATGGGAAATGTTACTAGGGATTAAATTTCGCACCCAAGTCGGATAGGCATGCAAAAGATTTTTAACATGCTGCATAATCATATGACATTGGCGCTGTCGATTTTGCGCATCATGATAATTCACTGACTTGATCTAGGGTCGAGCCCACAACCTTAGGCGTACAAGGTCAGTGACAAACCAAATACGCCACCAAGCCGGTTTCCTGTACCAAAGTTGATATCCACAAAACCTAATTTTTGTGGATTTCATCAAAATAAATTTAAATTTCAAGTCTGCAAATGCAATAAATCAAAACCGCAAATATTTATCAATACCTTAACTCCTTCTACACCCTCTTAAAGTATCCAACTACATTCGGAACCACGATTTTAAAAAGCGCATAAATGGATAATTTTCATGATATTTAGTGCCACACAGATTAGAATACATACATAAAGTTGTTTTAAAGACATTTTAACAAAAAAAATTTATTTAAATATAATATTTTGGCAAAAAATTAACTTAAAATAATCTTTTTCCCAAATATTCTCCTTTTGTGAAAAATGGTTCTATTATAATAATAATTTGCCTGCATATATCTCAGACTTTTATTCGGAGGCTTAACAAGAATTTTTGAAATATATAACTTAGAAGTGGGTTTATTCATATTTTACGACAACAGAGGGGAGAAATTTTAAGAAAAAAAACGCCAATAAGTATTTCAATTGGTGGTAACTCTGAAAAAATTAATTCGGCAAAAAATTAACTTAGAATAGCTTTTTTTTCAAAATATTCTCCTTTTGTGAAAAATGTTTCTATTAGAATAATATTTTACCTGTATATAGCTCAGACCTCTGTACAGAGGCTAAACTATGATTTTTGAAAAATTCACATTATTTTCAGAGTTACAACCAATTGAAATAATTATCGGCATTTTTTTCTTAAAATTTCTTCCCTCTGTTGTCGTAAAACATGGATAAACCCATTTTTAAGATATATATTTCAAAAATTCTAGTTGAGCCTCTCTAGAGAGGTCTGAGCTATATACAGGCAAAATATTATTATAATAGAACCATTTTATATAAAAAGAGAACATTTTGAAAAAAGGTTATTCTAAGTTAATTTTTTGCCAAAATATATTTAAATATTTGTTTTTGTCAAAATGTCCTTAAAACAATTTTATGCATGTATTCTAATTTGAATGACACTAAATATCATAAAGTTATCCATTTATGCGCTTTTTTTAAAATCACGGTTCCGAACGTAGTTGGATACCTTAAGGGTACATTTTCGAAAATCTCATTCTTAGTAGATCAAAACACACACAAAAAACACGCTCTTTGTAGTTAAAAAGCTGAATTTTTCTTTTTTATAACCTTATTACTCTCTTGGGATTCGATTTCGGAAAATCCTTCTTAGCTGATATCAACACAACAAAAAAACTCTCCAGTAATATTTACGGTAAAAAAGATGTTTTTAAATTTAATGTTATAAAAATTCTAAACTGGAATAGTTCCTTTCACATATCAATATTTAGAAATGTGATTTTAAAATTTTCGATGAGAAATAACAGTTTAAGACTACACATTATCCTAAAAATGACAAATTTATCGAAAAACGTTTTTTTGCATTTTCCTGTAGCCCATACGATTGGGAATCTTGGCCCCAAATTTCAGATCTAATAACCAATTAGTTTTTAAGATATTTGAAGTTTTCTGAAAATTGTCAGTCACTAATTTTGACAGCTGAGGGGGGGGTTAATTTTGGTCTCATTTTAAAGCATTTTTCCATTTTTAAATTTTATTAATTACTAATATTTTTAAAGAAAATCGATACTTGTGCAGAGGATTGGTTATTAACTTCAACTTTCACTACTAAAATCGTTTCAGTTTGTTTATATTTTGAGTTTTTGGTGTTATAGTTACTTAACTAAACTTTTTTGATTTAAAAAAGATCTTTCTCAAGACCAATATTTATTCTGCAAATAAACATATAATTTATTAAACTTATAAGCTTTGTAACTTTGTTTAAGTTACGTTTTTTTCTGTTAAGAAAATGCCAAGGACAAAACTTTCGCACCTTACAAAGAGAAGCAATATTTCTAAGCGATGGAGTACTTCTATAAAAATGACAATTCTAAAAAGCAGCCTTTAGCTGATATAACTATAAGAATTCAAAGTACAAATGCTTTGAAAACGAATACTACAGATAAAAGTAAACATTTCAGTGATGTTCGAAATTACATCATAGTGGATACTGAATGTTTAAGTAATTTGTTTACAAATCATTTATGCAATATTTGTCATACTGCTTCTTTAAAACTTTGATTGGTCCAAGAAATGGATTTGCATATAAAATGAATGTTGTATGTGTTAATTTTGACCTAACTCAAAGTGAAATATGTTCTTCAAAACAGTTGGTTGATACTAAATTGCATCAAATATCAAATGTTAGCCAGAATTGATTTTTTAATGCTCCATTTGATGTAAATATGGGAATAGTACAAGGTATATTAAGTTTGGGATTTGGCTACTCGGCATTGGAAAAATTCTGCATACACATGAATTTAAGTATAATGTCTAGTAAAACTTTTAATTCCTATGAGGCAAAAGTTCTCAATAGACATCTAGTTGGGTCAAATCAGCTGTTGCTTGATGTTCATAAAAATGTCAGAGAGGCGTATGGCTCAAAGAATGATAAAGATATCGTCGATATTGGAGTGTCATACGATAGAAGCTGATTGACAAGAGGACATACGCCAAACATCGGAGTAGGATGTGTCATTGACTTGCTGACTGGCTTCGTGATAGACTATGAAGTAATGTCAAAACGGCGTGGAGAATGTGAGCAGACAAAATTTGTACTTGAAGAAGACAGTGCTGAATTTCGTATTTGGTATGAAGGACATCAGGATGTTTGTAGTGCAACACATGTCGGATCATCTGGTGCAATGGAAGTAAATACAGCTGTAAAATTATGGGAAAGATCTGAGAGCATTGGCTTCCGGTACACAACCTTACTCTCTGATGGAGATTCTAAGTCTTTCTCAGAATTAAAAGAAAGGAATGTGTATGGAAGTAAGACACAAATTAAAAAAGAAGAATGTACCAACCATGTAAGTAAAAGGATGGGAATAGCTTTGAGGCAGACAGTTAAAGATTGGCGAGTGAAAGGTGTAACTTTGGGAGGGAAGAAACGCTTTAGTTTGAAAGAAGAGACAATAAAAAAACTAACTAGATACTACACTAATGCCATACGCATAAATAAAGGTGATGTAGAAGCGACGAAAGCTGCAATTTATGCTATCCTATTTCATTGAATGTCTACAGACCAGAAGCCACAACATAAAAAGTGCCCTTCTGGTATAGACTCATGGTGTTTTTACCAATCATCATTGGCACGTGGTAAAAAACCAGGTTTTCACAAAGATTGGGTAAAAACACCAATCAATGAAGAATACTTGCCCAAAATCTTGCCGATTTATCAAAGATTAGCTTCATCTGAATTATTAAGCAGGTGCGTCAGAAATCTGACACAAAATTCTACTGAAGCATTGCATTCGATGATATGGAACAGATGTTCCAAAGAAAATTCAGCTTCTAGGAGTCGTGTGCTGATTGCCATGTCGAGTGCAATATCTGAATTTAACGTTGGAACATTAAAAGCTCTAGAAACCTTTCAGGATGTTAATTGCCTTGCAACAAGTTTATCGTCTGAACATTTAGCCTTCTTTACTGATTATAGGAGAACCTATTTCAGAAAGAAAATAAAATCTGCAAATTTTAAAGTCGCGCAGCAAAAAATAAAACTTGCTAAATTGCGTCGACTTATTATTGAGAAAAAATTAGGTCCTATGTACAAATCTGGTGGTTTTTAAATTTTTTTAAACTTTTATTTATATCATTATTATTCTTTATAAGAGTGTATTGTATTTTAAAACTTTTAAGAAATTATTATGTTAACTTTAAGCTGAATAATCTCATCGGAACAAATGCTACATCGATATTTGGCAAAAACATATTTTAAATAAGTAAAAGTATTTTCAATCATATTTAAATAATGTAGTGTTTTCATATATTATATAAGTAGTAAAATAATATACTAAAAATTTAGAGCTTTTCGAGCATTATTAGTTTTTGTTTTATGCCTTTACATACTTAAAACACATTTTTCTCAGACTTTTATTTTTGAAGATGTAAGTGTTTTCTAATCCCTAAGGCTTTTTTTCTATTCAAGATACAGTCCTGAAATTTTTTACTTTTACTTAGATATGTGTGTTCTACAAAAGTTAATATGGATTTAAATCTGGGATCTCTAGTTATTTTTTTAAAATTGTTAAAGTTAATATTTTTAAAATTTTCGTGTTTTTTCCAGGTTTTGCTAGAAAAATAATTATTAAAAATCAACAAAAAAACAGATTTTCAAATCCATACTAATTTTTGTTTACAATAATATTAGAAATATAAATCACTCTCAAAATGAAAAAATTTCAAAAATTGTGTATTTTATAAGAGTTTAAAAAACTTCAAAAATTTTGAACTTTTTTAAATTTTAAAATAAAGGCTTGTGTTAAATTGACTTTTTATTTTCAGAATCAGTTTAATAATATAGTCTGAAAAAAATACCTAAATTACTTTTAATATTACTGTCTCCAAAAAAATTTTTTGAAAAAGGGTACCGTGTAGTCTTAACTATTCGTAATATTAATAATTTTAACAACAGCCAGAAATTTATTTTTAAATGCATACAAAGTAATTATCCTGTTAATTTCTTATTAAATATATATGTATACCATAAAAATTTTTTTAATCTTTTTAAACTTCTAAATTTGCAAATTGTAACAGGTTTTATGATATCTACAAATCCACCGCACAACATTATGTCCACAAAGTCGGCTTGTTAGTGGTCCAACTGTGAATATTATATTTATTCTACACACAGTTTGCACATTTTAGTACGCATGTAGACTAACATATGAAAATTTATATTCTAACATTCTTCATCACCTACCAAAAATTTTTACATACAAAGTTAGTTTGCATCTAAAATGAAGTACTTAAATTCTGATTTGAGGATTTAGATATACTTAGAGTTTGTAGGAGTCGTGAATAATGATTCTGAACTTGTATATCATTCTTCAACCTGCGATTTCTTGTTGGGAAACTCTTGGGTGAGTTTTTGATTATTTGTGTAATTAAAATTGTTCTATATTCAGGTATTTGCTTATTTAAGTTGTTTGTATGTTTGCGTTTTCGAGGTATTGTATTGTACTGGGTTCTTAAATTTAAGTTTCGAATTGTAGAAATTTTAGGGTTTTATATTTTTATTTTAATAATGGGTATGTGGTGGTGTGATATCTATATAAACCGTAATAGCCTACATGCGATGACGATCGTTTTGGCATGGGGGCTAAGATAATCGTTGTCGCAACAGAAGGTCCCCAGTTCAAATCATCCTTCATTGGTGACCCTGGCCATGCAAAAAACCACAGCAGTTAGGGTGCCATCTATCCTCCGTAAATGCAACTGAGCCGTCAGACACGATGATGGAACACACAAAGCCGTCGCACTCAAAGTGACACAAATGCTCAAATGCTCGCCACGAATATGGTATAATTCGTTCGCATGTTCGCCGAATCACTGGCAAGGGGGTAGTGGGGCGATGTGGTATCTATATAAACCAGTAATAGCCCCAATGTGTGGACTATCGTTTTGGCATAGTGGCTAAAATACTCGTTTTCGGATCGGAAGGTGCCCAGTTCTAATCTTCCTGCAGGTATATTGTCGTTGATATTTGATGATTCAATAATAGTATATATTTAGTTTCTATTTGAATTTTAATATTTTTATGTCATGATATATCATTTAAAATATGATGGTGAATAAATTATTTTTGAAAATTTAACCATTTAAAATTTTTAAGAACTTGGATATTTTTGGATGGCGTACGAAGTTGCAATAGGGTTAAAGATGCTATCATTTAATTAACCATCTAATTTAACCACCATCAAACAAATTTAACCCCACTTATCGGTCTTAGTCCGAGGTTGCACTTTACTAATATATATATATATATATATATATATGTGTGTGTGTGTTATGATGGTGTGGGTTGTTACTTAAATATTACTAATATTTAACAGATAAACTATTTAATTTTTAACAAGAATAAAGAAAATGAGCCAAACAATAACGGTAATAACACATTTAACGTGCATCGTTGCCTAATGGCTAAAAAAGGTTCTTTCTCCGTCGTCACGGGTCTGTCTTGTTCTCTTTCCGGTCTCTCTCTCTCTGCTGCCCCGGAGTCACTGCCCCTTGCTTCCTTCCGAAACGATCTTGGTTGCTGGAGGGTGCAGTAGCGCCTCCTACTTCTACATGTATATATTATTAAAACTCAAACTTAAATAAAAAAATTCATATGGAGCCAAATAAGGTAAATAAGGAGGATGTCTTATATATATGCTGGTCAGAAACTGCTTGTCAGATAGGGCTGTGTAAACAGATGCATTGTTCTGATGCAACAGCCATCCATCATTTCACAACTGTGGCCTTTTTCGCCTAATTTTTTCCTCGAGGTCGTTTTAGTACTTCAATGTAATAGTGTTAAGTGACACTCTTATCATTAGCAACCCATTCAATCGTACTTTTACATTAATGTCGTTAAAGACAATTGACATTACTTTGATTTTTAATTCTCATGTGCGTACTGTTTTGGGTCTTGGGTATCCAATAGACTTCTACTACATCGCCTGGT
Organism: Trichonephila clavipes; assembly: GCA_019973935.1. Taxonomy (NCBI): domain Eukaryota; kingdom Metazoa; phylum Arthropoda; class Arachnida; order Araneae; family Nephilidae; genus Trichonephila; species Trichonephila clavipes. Next base: position 1,057,346 of record BMAU01020332.1, on the reverse strand, counting down.
CATTATTTTGTGCGTCATAGGTACAATCCCATGTCTCATCATATGTTACTACAGATTCCAACAAGTTTGGCTCATTGGCAATGTGTTCTAACATATCCACGCACAAATCTTTACACGTCAGTGTTTTTGGACACTGGACAATGTTTTGGTCTCTAATATCTGACCTTGAGCGCCCACCTCGTTCATTACCTTCAAATCTGTCCCTCTTTTCAGAAAACCGCTTAGCCATTTGAACACACATGCAGGAGACAAAGTTTTATCTCCATAAGCCTCAAATAACATTTGAAATGTTTCCGTAACTGTTTTTTTAAAATTTCACAAGAAATTTGATGTTGATTCACTGTTCAGTTTTTGCATTAGACGTTTTTCCTGGCGGAATGCAGTTGTACGGTGACGCAGTTTTCCCAATTGTCGTAATCGGTTGAGTCAAATCTGGCCACATGGATAGAAGAATATGTGGTATGACGTCACTGAAACAGTTGTTGTCAACTCCACTCTCTTCAAGCAATACACATAATCTCGTTATTTTGTGTGATACACCTCGCATATCGTTGGAATTTAGGACAATTTTTTTTTGGCAAATAACATTTTTGTTTCAGCAACTACAAATAGACGTCACCAGCACACAAAACTATAATTTCAAAAATAAACAAATCCTCGTAGCTTTTCCATTCCCATTATGTTCATTTTTTTCTTCACGACAACCAACAAGAGATATTCACATGAAATGAATGTTCTTTGCACGGATGAAATATTTCTTAAATGGGAATAAAACATATCCTTATGTTACATTGTCTTTTTTGCTTTGCTTCATTGTTACGTTTGAGTGGAATCGCTTTAAATAATAAGTCTCGAATATTAATTGGGATCTGGAAAGCGGCATTCGGGTTCTGTGCAAAGCAACGATAGGAAATGAAGATAATTGAATAGTCTTACTCAAACGTAAAAGAAATTTTAATTAGATATTTTCTCTCTCTTTCTCACTTGAAGGTGACTTTGAGATTTTTGCACGGCGGATTCCATGGACATAAAGTTATCCATCGCTAGCCTTGGGTATCTGTTTTGCATAATGTAACTCTTTTGTCCTGAAGATTTTTACTGACTAACATTTCAAACTCTGAGAGAGAAATTAGTAAGTACTAATTGAAGGAGATATGTATCTTGAGAATCCAAACAAAAATTTTCTAGAGTAGCATATTGCAGGGATATTGAATATATATTTACTAATTACTCTATCTGTGTTTTATAACATTTACCCAAATATGTATTCACTGATTAATTAGTATTTCCAAAGCTTATTGCTGATAACACACAGTATTTTTCATTCTATTACAACAATTTAATAGCCAGAGGCATTTGGTACTTTTTAACTCGCTATTATAATTGCTTGCTCCGTTTCAGAGATTTAAATTAATATTTCAATATCTGTACTGCTTCGATTTAACTTATTTTAAATTTATCAGTAATAATTTAAAAGTGGTAATTGCGAATGTCACAGCATAAGCGAAACTTTTTAAAAATTGTCCTACACACATGAAGCATTGAAATCTTTTAAAATCGTAGGATTTGTCGTCAATTAATCCGTAACATTTTTTCAAATAGCTGATCTAGTAAATGGTGGCTAAATTAATTGATTACTTTCTTTTATCCGGCAATATATCTGTGCATATGTGTAACTGACTAAACATTAATACTGGGGGAAGTTTGGTGCATAAATTGAATAGGAATTCTTCACAAATTATTTTAGAACCTGGTTTTGTCTATGATTGGTTTCTTTTTACTTTTATTATGTTTTTTAGAGTTCAAATTTTTATATAAAACGAATACTTTTTTTGGAATTTGTTTTCAATTTTGACCCTTAATTACAAGGTCCATCACCAAAAACCCTCCTGTAGCTATAAATACGGTGACATTAATATTTACTCACTCGATCGCTCAGATTTAATCATTTTATTAATTAAATTCTAAAATTATTCGTGCACAGGATATGTGAAATAGAATATTTTCACTATCTAAAGATTCTTTACTCGTGAATGTTATTAATATAACTACTTAGAATGTCTAATTTAATTGGTCACCCATTCAAAAATGTCAAAAAGATTATAAATGGAATTCCACTTTCAAAATGCTGTAAAAAAAGAACCTTGATCGGAATTACTCCATATCTGAACTGAATATACTAGAAACGGAGAAAAGGTTTGGCATAAGAAGAAAGGTTTTTAAAGTATATCATTAGAGAGCGCCATAAGTGGCAAAACGAATGGGATTCGGCTACAAGTGACATTTTTAATCGAATTACGAATGGCTTTTGGACTACGTTGCACATTAAACCAACTAAACACTTCAATGGGCATAATCCCTTCGAGTTTTTTTAGTCTCATGTTAATGAAAAGCCCATTCATGGCAGTATGGTTGTACCACATTGGAAAGAAAAATTGAGTTTTAATTGTCTTTGGGCCACACTGCATAAAAAGTATTAATAAAACGTCAATGAATGTTTTTATGCTATACACATTCAGCTCAAGTTTCAAGTCATTCTGAACAGGGGTTATTTTTCAAAGCATTTTGAAAGTGGAACGTTAATTATAATCGCTTTGTATAGCAAATGCATAATATTTCTATGCGTTTAAATCAAAATTTGTCACAACTTTTATTGAGCATACTATCACTATAAAAATTATATTATGACTAATTTGCTAATTTTGTTAGTAAATTCAACATCAAATCTAATGGAAGAAAAGGTTTCTCTTTTAACTTATTCTTCTAATTCAATCTTCTAATCTCAAACAAATCTTGCTATAGTAAAAAATATAATTTTGCACAAAAATCAATTCAATTCAATGGATAGAAAGAAGGGATTCTATAATTTTTTAAAATAAATTTAATAAAAAATTACAACACACATTTAACGTGGCTGTCTTCTCCACACATTCTGAGTTCTAATATTTAAAACAAGAAGCAAGATGAGTGATTTCTTACCACGTCAATCAAGTTAATTTTCAAACGAAAATAAAGATTTCGGTTTCAACATCCTATTTGAGCTAGAATACTATAGATAACAAACTTTGTGGTCTGGGTAATAATACATGAAGATGCGCAGGTTCCTCCTTAGAAAGTAAATATGATGCCATTTGTGTTTAAAATAATAAGATACATATTCAAAGGAGTATTTCACAATTACTCTCTTTGTAGTTTATGGAATATGTTTTCCCTTATAAAAGAAAATGAATACCTTCATAAACATAGTTCATTCTCTTATTGGCTTATACATCCTCGACGAAATATTTACGCATTCATTTTACGTCAATAAAAAGAAAGCGCTCATTCATTAAGTGCAACAGAGGATGGACAAATATTCTTCAACGTTAAATCTTCTAATTAGAATCCTCGTTCGTGTTTTCATTCAACACTTCTACTGAATTAAGCTACATCAAGAATAAAGTTTCGTAACTGGAATATGTTTTGATGAGTAATAAGTAAATATTTAAAAAGTTCACTGTCCTGTACTCTCGAATAGATTAATTTATTTCCAATTTCGTGAATTGCCTATATTTTTCATGGCTTTGAAGATGTTATTACCTATGAAAGGTGTGGAAGATGTGGATTTACTTAAATTTCTAGGAATCTGTACGTTTACTTGAATTAATTAAAATACAACACATTTGAAGAAATAAGAAAAGACAACAAATATCAATAAGTAGTTTTTTTAATGTAATTATAAATAAAATAAAACTTTTTTTCTGAAAGTTACGCAATTCAAAATATGTTCTTAAATAATTATTTTTAAAATGTTCCGTAAAACCCCTTTCAGACCAATAAAGACATTAAATTTCTTTCTAGCTGCCGCTTCAAACTTTTATTTTCAGAGAAACCTAATTTAATTGTAAGATGTTTAACATAAATAAATTTGTTAAGCAGTAGTTGTGGAATCGCCATGAGAATTCTGAAAAAAAAGAAGCCCTACAGAGTTAAAAAAGAGAGTATTATGTTTTATATTTTCTGAATCTCTATCTACATAGGAAACACGTTCAGAAAGAAAGTTTCGTCATTTTTTTCACACAGAAATCTCCCCCACGCAAAATACATTATGGCATCATAAACAATACGCCTTGCACTACTTGTTGGCATAGTTGTTACTGACATTGTGACTTTTGTTGTAGCGTGCAATCAGTTTTAATAAGAAATACACTGGTAAAACTCGGTGCAGAAAGATACAAGAAATTTTCTCACAGGTTACTTCCCCTCAGCATTGTTTTGAAAAAATGTTCTTCTCACTGGTGAGTGGCCGCCGTAGCCTAGTGGCCAAGGTAACGGACTCGTGGTTTGCATGTCATGAGTTTGAGCCTAGTGCTACTGAAGACCCACCCATGTAGGGGAGCATTGCACTTTAAATCAGTCGAGAGCTCAAACGTCCTCCCGTTGGTTTGATGTGGTAGTTAGGAGAGGGGAAGGATGCCAGCTCAGGTGTCTTCCTCGTCAATTGGCCATGGTTAAAATTACCAGGTCCTTCGCCAAAAGCTCTCGTCTAGCTGAACAGTGTGACGTCGAAATTCACTCACCCATTCTCATCGGTGAACTAGGAGGTTCCTACAACGTTGAGGCGTCCTTTGTTTCTAAGATAAATTGATGAACCTAAGACGGAACATGATCTCTTTAACGTGTGAGGGTGAGTTGGAAAGTAAGTTTCCTCTTTCGACTGTGGTCAGATCTGCGTATAAAAATCAAAACATCGAATGAGACATTAAAGATAAGCCATAACTTTATTTTTCCACATAAGTATCAAGTCAATAGAGACATTTATCATACCTCTATTACGCTTCAAAAAGCTTTCCAAGAAAAATTCAGGGCTTTGCATACGGAATAGCATCGGATTGGTGATGAAAGACTTTTCCTCACCATTGATGTGACATTCGCTTCGGGAGTGAAATGGTGGACCCACGATTCATCCATCGTCACAATCCGAAACAGAAAATCATTGCCATCCTCATGATAGCGTACGAGATGTTCCAGGCTGACCGCCACGTAGTGTTCCATGTGTATCGGGGTCAGTTGTCAGGGCATGCTGTGACATTCCTGTATCCAAGGATGGCGTTGATGATCTTTTGAGGAAGATGGATGACGATTAAAGCAAACCGGCGCATCACCATCGATGGCGAAGCGGAAGAACTTGAAATCGGACATAAGCAAGCTCAAAAGATGCAAAGCCCTAAATTTTTTGTGAGCTTTTTGAAGTTTATTAAGTGGGTTAACAAATGCCCCAATGTACTTAGTACTTAAGGGGAAAAATAAAGTTACGTCTTATCTTTAATGGCTCATTCTCTGTTTTGACTTTCATATACAATTCTGACCACAGTCAATAGGGGAAACTTACTTTCCAACTCACCCTCGCATACGGTTTGTAAGGTCTCATATAAGATTAGTAAGTTAGTTATCTGTTAGGTTACAGATACACTAGTTCCATGAGTTCATTCATTCCAGAAGCAGCACGCACTTCCCATAGCGACTACGTAATCAGCATATGCGTGCTTACCATTATGATTTGAAATCGAATAAACTTTGACTACCGGTCTACTACTATCATCTCGGCATTCTGTTAAAGGGTCATTCCTCCTACACTGATGCTCCTTCTATTTATTAGCCAACAATTAATGAGGCTTCTGAAAAATATTGTTTGTTATTTTTTTTCATATGGTGTTCCATCTTCTCTCTAAAATTTATGGAACATATGTTCGGAAAAAGAAGTTCCTTATGTCTCTAATCCGTATTCTTGAAACACTACCCCAATTTTTTTGGTTGTTTTTTAGTAAAAATAAAGACAAAAATGAGAATATTAAACAGTTTTTCTGTTTTGTTTTTATAAAAATAACATCTGCTTTCAAATTTTAAAAATAAAGGCTATGTAGTTCTATATCATTTTTATATTGATCGAAAATTTCTAAAATGGTTACAATAAATTAATACTTTCGAACTTTCTTAGACGAATCGAAATTGAAATGATACTACTGTATACCCAATATACAATTTGTTTCATTTAATTTTGTTCAGTATGCTGAGCGAATATATATAAAATAAATAAATCAAAATTGCATATATATATAAAGAAATCTATAATTATGTGTATAGTATAAAAAGAAATGCCGATAACATATTTAATTTCCTTATTTATAAATAAATTTGCAGGAAAAAATTCCGCACATATAAGCGTCTTAGAAAAGTGCTTTTATTTAGTTAATATAAAAAATATATTTTGAAATGACGAATCTCTCTCCTTCTCTTAAGATCCTTGGAATAAATTCCGATGACTTAAATAATTAAAAGCACATAGAATTATGGTCTGAACACAAATCAAGGAATTTTCATATTCTGGCCTTGGTTAATGCCATTATTGAGTGGACCATGATTCAAACTCTTCAAACAAATGTAATAACGAACTTTTAAGGTAGTTAATATATCGTTCATTCCACACACTCTTTAATTATTGAGTTTCTCATCTCCCGCTCACACCTATGTGAAGTGTTCCAGCAGGTGAAATAAAGTTCTGTCTCTTCTCTAATCCAATTCGCACGAGACGGATGACGACCACCCCTCCTCCGTGGTCCAATCAAAAGGGAAAATAAATTGACTAATGGATCTTTACAAATGTTAACATCGCCCATTGCAAATTGGTAAAGCGAACGAAACAGCTCTCAAATAATTACAAAATTGTCAAAAATGTCTCTCACGTAGGTAATTAAATTAAAGCTAGAAGTTAATACCTGTTTGATATATTATTGGGAACATTTATAATTCGTTAGATGTTGCAATTCCGTTATCACATTCAGGGGAATTGGAAGGTAATTTTTAAGTCCTTGCTGATTTTGAAACTATTTCGAGGTAAATTAAAGGAAATAATGAAAACGTTATACAAAGACCAGTAATAGATTCAGAATGATTTTCCACAACCTTTCCATGTAACACTCAGGCAGTCACTATCAGGATGAAATCAGGGCTAATTAAATCATGTTCTGAATTTTGTTATAGGTCAGCTTGTAAGGGGTTCTCTATTCCCGCTTCTAATAATCCTCTTGGGTAAAATACTTTTTTTAACTGTGATTTTAGTTGAAACCCGCTTTCCATAGAGATAACTTTGTTTTATGTAAATGCGAGCTTCTATTTAAGTGCTAGTCGTGGAATAGGCGAGATGAGAGTTGAAAATTTAGATAAAGAAGAAATCATAGCGTTAGCGACTGGCAGTCGCACTTAGTATTAATAACTACAGGAGGAAGGAGTAAACAAAAAGTTAGCCGGCCACTCTCTGGCTTATGAATAAGTAAAAGTTGAAGCAAGAGTGCTCAGGAGGCTAGATAAGTACTCTTATTTATTTTTCCGTTAGATTAATAAGTTTGATTGCTCTCGAGTTTAGTTATTAGAGTACTTTCTCATGTTTTAGATAAAGTCTAATAATTGGGAAAGGAAATAAAACTGTTTAAATTGAGAAATGTTTGATTTTTACTCGAACCCTCTCACACTAGCGGTCGAAGTTTCGCGACAAGGTTTACTGGAACATAATCATTAACTACGATTAATTTTACTATCTTACATCACTTCAATTTAAAATAAAAATACACAAATGAAATGCTGATGGAAATTTCTCCTAAATATTGGAATTACCTGTGGAAGAGAAATGTGCGTATAGTTTTCATTAACTAAAAGCATTTAAAAATTTATTACCTTAGGAAGATTTTTTGTGCTAACATATTACATACATAGTTTCAAATTAATGTGAGACCTTGGAGGTACTCTATGAATAATGGTTAATTTCCTCACATAATAACATTAGATACATGTCGAAAATGTCACCGGTTGCATCATATTTTATATTCTTAACTTCCAGAATATAAACCGTATGAATACTTCAGCTTACATAGATTTAGTCTGCTACAAATCCCTTTATTCTCCCTTGGAAGTGTTGGGTAATTTCAAAACATTAATTAACATCAATTTTGGTCGAGAAATTCATTACATTAACCCCAGAGTACATTATATGTAAGACATATATAAGTATATGTCTTATATATACAGGAACTATTAAATTATGAAGGAGTATATTTCAATGCATTATTACTTAGAATTGAAGGTTTAAATATTAGACAAGTTGATTTCAAAAATCATAAATTCTTAACTGTTTCCAATGGAGAAACACCATCTTAATATTACTTCTTGCAGAAAATGTATTTAAATTTTATGTAAAAAGTTTTTTTTAATGTTTAAAGTATGTTTTATAGTAATAAACACATTTTTGCAGAGAGAGAGAGAGAGAGCACTAATATACGTTCTTTTAATTTAAAGTCGTATGCTTCTAGACACCGATCGTCACAAAGTATAAAAGTAGAAAAAGTATTCATTTCAGCCAGCTTTTACAATCTGTTCTAAAAACGTAATTTGTGCAATTTGAATGATACCATTAGTATCAAATTATGATTTCATCTTCTATCACATGATGTAAAAAATTTTTGGAGTTTACTTCTTAAGAATCGATTTTCATATAAAGCCACCGGTATGGACATTTTATGATGAGTGAAATTTGTACAAGCGTTAACAAAAAAAGAGTCACACTATGTTCTGCGCATGCTTCAAATCGCTATAGGTTCATTGAGTAGTGTAGCGGTATTTTAATAAGCCAATAACGGCCTACGAACTGGAGTGATTACACTTTTGTCTAATGATTGTTACTGGGCTTCGGATGTATAGGTTTCGGGTTCTATACTGCGGATAGGCATCACACATTCCATTCAATATGCATAACGTTTAAAGAAAAAGTCATCGATTTAAAACTGTTATTTAAAACCACAATAATTATTCTTTATTTTAAAATGGAGTCTTATGTTTACTCTAAAAAGTTTCATTAATAATTGTCCTTTATAGGACATTGGAACTCTTATTGTTTTTTTTTTGTCACAAGAAATTGTAAAATGATTATTAATAATACATTTTATAGTTTTAAATCCCAAGAAAGAAACTATTATAATAAAATAATAAGTATATTGGTTAAACGTAACTCATGTAATAAATATTTTACATGAGTTACGTTTCCATTCTTCCATAAAAGTTTCATCCATTTGTTAACCATTCTCTTAATTTATAAATTACGGAAAGAAACAATTCAAAGAACCAAATGTTGAAACGTTTCTATCATTTTGAATGTTTTTATTATGTAATGAATATACATAAGGAAGTTTAAAATCAATTTTATAATTTTAAATTCTAAGAGTATATATATATATTGAATGTGATCTTTAGCATATACGGAAGGATATTCTAACCTACTGAAGAAACAGTATAATGTACTTCCACTCAGACTTGGCGACGATTTTAATATTGACATCGATAAAGATGAAGGATTGAGATTAGTAGAATTTTTAAAATCAGAGCTTTTTACTTGGATTTTGTTTCTGGTAATGCACTGGGAATGACTAGGTATGATACAACCATTGATGCGATGTTTTCACGATTCGTAAATCACATATCTAACTACGTCCACGTATCTTACTTCAGTTGCCGCAAGGCTCTTGACACAGTAATTAATATTGGCGATACGTAACGTAATTAATGCACAAAGTGATATTTATAGTGAAGTAAATCTACCTTCCTAACAATGTGCTCATATACTATGAGTAACATATATTTGTGTGTGTGTGTGTGTGTGTGGTAGAACGTCGTTTATCCGAATCAATTGAAATCGAATGCCGTTAAGATAAGCGATTTTTCGGATAACCGAATCGGATTGTTGTTCGTACCACTCCATGGCTGCCTCTAACGCAAACAAAAAAACGCGTCAGCATTTGATAGACCCTTGCTACTTTTATTGTGTTGTCCTCGTCTTAATCCGTTTCATCCTCGATAGGGTCGAATTTTTCTTGCACGGAAGTCACAATATCATCATCATTTAACATTTAAAATCCAGTTTTCTGTATCGCATGCCCTCCAGTTGTCAACATCATTTTCGTCGCATTGAAATCCTAGGATTGATTGGGCAAAATCGGTAATCTCCTCTCTGTAGTCGCCATTAACCAATTGATTACCAGATCACACAACTGAAATTTTCCAAGTATCCCTGGCCTTGGATTTTCCCGTCACTTTGAGCCTCACGCGAAACAACTGTTGAGCATTGCTCTTTTCGAAAACGTATTCATATACAGTAAATGGTGTTGACAAAAAAAACTAGTCCGGATATTTGAGGCTCCGGATATTAAACGTTCGGATAAACGACGTTCTACTGTATATATGTTTATTATTTTACTTAATCAATACGAAAAAAGTAACCAGAATAAAGAAAACGCATGCATACTTTCAGTATTACATGAGATCCAGTTATGTGTACCCTGTTTCCTCACTATATAACCAATTAAAACCGAACCGAATGAATAAAACTTCAATCGTATGTCGGAGGTTACACACACAGTTTTTTTAACCTTTTCAGTTTCAAAAAAAATACTTATTAGAAAAACGTAACAAGATGAAAAGCCTTTCCTGTTCGAAATATTTTGTCAATTGTGAAGCTGAAAAATATGAGGAGAAAAATAATACAGTCGGACTTCTTTAAAATGAAATCGCTCAATCCCGGAAAAAAGTTTGTTATTTGGAAAATTCGTTGTATAGAGGTTCATCTCTTAATATACTTTATAAACCACATAAAACAAATTTTAAATTCCTAAACACTATATATTAAAAAAATAATTATTCACACCTTTTTTTTAAATTGATATATGTTTATTTTATATATCTTACACGTCAAAAAAGAAAGAAAGAAAAGTTGCAAGTAAAAGAAGAAAAAATGTCGAAGAATTCACTGTATTTTTTCAATATTAAGAATATAATTTTATACTAAAATTAATAAATCTTGAAGGACATTTTATAATTTAAAGCATACAAGTAATATTAAACATGCATTATTTTATAATTAGAACACAGTACAACTCTACTGAGGGTAAAAGAGGTTATCGAAGATGTTTCTAGTGAATAGAGCAATGAGTGTTAAAGGTTGCACTTCTTGGATGAAATGTCCAGAACTCTATTGCTCTCAGTGAGTTAGGATCTAATAAAACCAAGATTCATGAACACTATAAAATGTGTTAGAGTGAATACCTTGAAATATTTTTCAGAAATACTTTAAAAAAAGTGAGAAAATAAAATAGAATTACAAAAGAAAAGTTCGTTATATAGAAAATGCACTTCGCTATAGAGAGGATATTTTACGAAGAAAATCATGAAATGTTCATGGTTCCAGGAAAAAGTTCACTAAATAGGAAAATTCGCAATACACAGGTTCGTTATATAGAGGTTCGACTGTACTTCACTGCTTTAAAGGAATTTAAATTTCCTTTCAAAAATCATCATTTTAATTGAATCCTGAAAATAAATTCGAATCTTTCCGTACTCATAAATTAAATTAGCTTTCTAAGATTACAAGAGATATATACGCAAGCTGGAAAACAAGAATGAAATAACAAAAAGAAAAGATCAGGTCAAACAAATCGTAGTACTTAATACGAATGAGTTCCCTTACAAAGTGGAACAAATTTCGCCAATGGTGAAAAACTGGTAAGAAATGGAAAAGATTTCATTTGAATTCCAAATTCACTTCGGTTGGGATTTGCTGTTCTTTTCGGTAATTTTTCTCGCTAAGAACACTCACGAGATTTCTTTTCGTAATTCACGGAAAGTTTTCTACCGATCTCAGGGTTGTTACGATTCCATTGAAATCTGACTTCATCTCTCTGAATTTGAGAATATTTCTTTCAAGTGATTACTTACTTCTTTAGGCTGGCTTGAATGATGTGTTTTAAAAATCCAAGTATTGTTACGCTCGGTTTTGTAGCGCTCGTGACAATGGTAACAATACTAGTGAATGGTAACAATACTATTGAACGGTAACAATATTACTGAATGGTAACAATACTACTGAACGGTAACAATACTACTGAATGGTAACAATACTACTGAACGGTAACAATATTACTGAATGGTAACAATACTACTGAACGGTAACAATATTACTGAATGGTAACAATACTACTGAATTATTTGAGTTTAATGAGTCATGTATCGGAGAAATTTGAGCAGTAAAATGTAGAGCAGAAAATTGACAAATAATTCAAATGGTTACTGTTTACATTTCGCCAAATCAAACTATAGTGAAAATTATCGAATTCATTCACAAAAATTTATTTGCCTACATTGAAGCTGGATCAACTCTTCTGAATAAATAGCCTATTATTTTAAGTATAGAGATTATATTGTAGATTTTTCAAAAGACAAATCAAAGACTTTAGTAGATTTTTTTAGAATAAAAATTCAATTATGTCAAATGATCCAAATGAAAGCATGACAAAGTACGGAACAACGCTTGACGGAGTTTTTTTTAGATGTTTAAATAATTTTGAATCTAAAGTATTTATAACCTATTTCAGCTACCATAAACCTATTGTTTCCTTCCTAGAATACAATTAATTTAAAAATATGATTATATATTTCGTAAAAAATATTACTTTATGAGTACAGACATATGAATAAATCATTTTAGGACAATACTAATATCCCCTTGTTTTTATTCACCAAAATAATCCCTGAAATAACATTCAAAAATTTGAAGTTGTCACTTCTATTATGTGGTCATAAGCACGCACACTCTTTTATATTTTTTTTTTATCTTTTGCCATGAGTTTTGCTCATTGGGAAATATATTTCTTATTTTAGATGATCTCGATTATTAAATAGGTTTCCTGAAAGTGAATACAGATAGCAATGATCTATTTATTGCATAGTGAAAACTTGGATTTGTTAAAATGCAAGTATGATTAAGTAATTTCTGGCGTTTAAAATGCAATCAAGATAATCCTTTGTTATATTTCGAAGGAAAAAATATTTACTTCTCAGTTTAATATCTATTAACCCCCTAACTGTTGAGGAAAAGCTATGAAATTCACCCCCCCAGTGATTTTCCCAAACGCGTGCGTTGTTATTCAGTGTGTTGGAGGAAAAGAAGAGGCGTGTGTTTTATACGTAATTTTTTTTTTTGTTTACTTTCAATTTAAAAAAGAAAAGAATAGGATAAAATAAGAAAATAAATATACAAAAATTAATGTGTCTAGAGTTACAATATAATAATAAAAAAAGTTATACTTTATCTGTTGTGTGATATATTCTGAAACAGGGTTAAACACAAAAACGACACCACATTCACTGCATTGATAGCGAAATTCACGGGGTTAACATTTTTCGTTGCACAAACACACGTTGCCTTTACTCTGGCATCTATGGGATAAATTTTCAACGGTCACATAATACCTGCAATTACGTGCTCTAAATTGAATATTAAAACTATTATTTGATTTGTACTTGTTCTATTTGTGAAGTTTAATTGAAACTTCAGATTTGATAATTAGGTAAAAGTGCTCAAATATTAAGATACGGCAAAAAAGTTTTCCAAATGAAAAAATATATATATTACATATGTATTTACAAACCGAGAGTATTTTATGTACTTGGATGCATTATTATTTTTAGCAAAATTTTACTTTTTAAAAGAGGATTTCAGCAAAAAACTAAAGTTGGCAACAATGAAACACATGAGCTAATTAGCTAAATTTATGTGTTGTCATAGTGACATGATAATGTTAAACACTTGTTTCTAACCAATCAGTTAAAAAATGCATGTGAAGTCACAGTCACACACTAAAAACAATCATGTATTTCCAGCCAATCAGTTCATACGATTTGTTGTTGCCAATGTTTGCACATTGCAGAGATTTTACATTAAGAAGTGCACATTTGTCAACAATAGTAATGCACATTGGTGCACAAAAGGCATTTTATTCAAAAATCTAGGCGTGAAATAAGATTTTTTTTTAATTTTCAAATCTTCTTGATGAAATTTTTTCATAGCTTATCAACATCTTTACCCAATTATGAAATTTGAAATTTTATGTAAGGTTTACAAATAGAATAACAAGTACTAGTTAAATGTTTGTCTTGAATTCAATGGAGAACATGCGTTTGACTTTATCATGTGACTGTCATGAATTGAGCCCATTGGATGGAAACACGTACTTGCATTTAATAATGAGACTATGACGTAATATGAATTTAGTCAATTGAAGCTACACCACACAACTATAAGGTTATTCAAGAATTTACGCTACATTGAGTCTTCGAGAACACGGATTATATAGATCTCACTTGGCTGATATCATTTCAAAGAAAAGCTTATTCCGATTTAGGAAATGAATGTGCTATTTGTATTTTCAATTCTGAATTTACTTGGAAATTTTGTAAATATTTCATCAGATATGTTATAAATTACGAATTATTAATGATATGATAGTTTACGCCCGCGCGTTCTTTTTTATAAAAACTCTTACTATATAAGGAATAAATATCCATGCACATTTTTTGAGGATTTTTTGGCAAATATTGTTTGTGTCAAAAGGTTTCCGAAGTTAAATATAAATATAATTTTATTTCAAAACTGTTGATAAAGTAATCGAAGACAATTTTAACAAATTTTTGTTCAGTTTCTGATGTTTATTCAGCTAGTGAACAACTGATTTTGATTCCACTGATTTGTAACATAAAAAAATATTTGTAAGTTGAAGAATGTAGTCAAAACATTTTGAGCTCTAATTCTTATTTCAAAATAGCAAATTTAGCTAATCATGCATTTTTAAAGAAGTTCATTTGAAGCATCTTTAAATACAAACTCTGTAAATAAAGTTTGGTGAATAAAGTCGGCCGATCTGGCAATGTTGGCGAAACAACACGCTGCACATGCATAGTGGCAGGATTTGACCATCTGCTTGCTCAGTTGA